>BQKN01054880.1:0-16956 GCA_022839385.1 Asparagus kiusianus | reverse complement strand
TGAGGTGATCTAAGACTTGTTGGAAAGCTGTTGAAGAGACCTACAACGTTGGTTCCAAATTCTAACTGAATCGATGTGAAAAACATAAAAACCCATAACTGGTCATTATTCCCAGATTTTCACTCTTGGACTTTGTGCATGTTTTGTGCATTTGCACTCATATTTTCACAAATATACATTGAATTAATCTCAAATCAATTCTTATCATATCCAAATATCAAAATATATTATTTTTCACCATATAACATATTTATTATTATTTATCATAAAATATTCAAATTTACGGGGTTTTACATCTACCAAGAAACATGATGGCTCACATGAATACAAATAGTAATCATTCATTCATGAAGGTTGTGTTTTTGGCCTTTTGTTGCTTACAACTAGTTGATTAGGTACATTATTTTTCATAGGTATTTTATCATTTTTAAGATTAGGTTCATTCACAATATCTGGGTCATTAGTGGGAACAACACTGTAATAATCATTATCTATTATAGTTAGAGGTTCTGTTTCCTCTCGAACTTGTTCCTCTTCTTCTAGGTTCATCGAGATAGGTGTTATTTCCTATATAGATTCCCTGTCTCCTTTCTTTAGCTCGGTGAATTTTGTGACTCCATTCTTATCCTTTGCGATATACCTAGTTGCACTGGAGTCGATCCACCAATCGCTAATATCCGTCATTATAGCATTACATTATGTCACACCGATGAATTCTATTTTGCTAGTACCCCCTTGTTCTGGATGCTTATAGCCTTCCTTATTCTCCTGCTTTTTACCTTGTGGGCAATTAGGCTTAAAATGACTGTACTTTCCATAATTGTAACAGGCTCCGTGGGGTACTTTTTTTCTTTTGAACTGCTGCGATTTTGGTCCTCGCGGTTGTAGTTTGCTAGAACCAAGGTTTTTATAGCTTCCAGTGTTATGCCTCTGGTGACATAATTCAGCTCCTGCTGAACCATATTTAGTTCTGGTTTTTTTATACTGGCTATTAAATCATGTTCTATCGCTAGGTGAATAGGAAGATTAGTGACAGACTTAATGGCAGGGTTCATTCTCAATGTGGTGGTAGCCACATCAAGGGAAGAGGGTAGATTGTTCAAAATGATTGTCACTTACATTCTTTCCGGGATTTCGGTCCCAGCAGTGGATAAGTCCTTAGCCATGACAATCATCTTGTTAATATGATTTACGACATTATCTCTCTCTTACATATGACAAGAATTATACTTATGCAAAAGGAGTTGAATATTAACTTCGGATGCAATGTCGTATTTTTCTTTTATTGTATTCCACATGTCCATGGAAGTCTTATAAGTTTTAAAAACTTTGATCAAATTATCTTCCATGAACATGAACATAAGGCTTTTCGCCTTTTTATCTTTCAACTTTTACTGTTCAAACCCTTTCTTTTCTTCAGGTGTTGATTTATTAGTAAGGGAGCAATGGTTTCGATTACGTCATCAATATTGTCATGGATAAGAGCATATCCTATTTTTCTATGCCACATATCATAATTATAGTCATTCGGTAAAGAACTAAAACTAAAATCAATTTAAATATATATAAGGTTGGTATATTGACAATTATACTAAATTAGAATAAAGTTAGATAAATTAATTAATTAATTAAAATAAACCTGACTGTTCCGAGTTGATGAAAGAGACTCCAATTTGCACGAGATTGTCACTTAGTGGTGTTGATTGAACAATTAACTCTCTGATCTAAGTTGATGTAGCTTGTATTTGAAAAGAATCTAGTAGATAGGATAAGTAACACTTTGGTCGGCGTAGAACTGATCAACACTTGTGTAAAGGGTTTTCTTTTTTAATAACTAGAAATGGCTCTCACTTTAACAAATGAAAAGTGGGTTGTTGAATGAACATGGGCCTCGTGATTGGGCCTGGGTTTGATTCAACAAATTAAGATGGATGGGCTTTGAGTATGTGGGCTGAGTGAAGGTTGAGCTCACTCGATACTTGAAGCGGATGGCACCACATTGGGCGATTTTACAGAGCAGCGGAAAAAAAAATTCAGATCCAAAAAATCTCGCAGACGTCGTCGACTGACGGCGCATCCCGACGGTGCGACAATCCTATCTCCAGCGACTCGATCTCCTTCAGCAGCAGTCGAAGTCGCAGTCGCAGCAGCCGTCGAAGTCGCAGTCGCAGCGCCGTCGAAGGTCGTCAAAGGTCGATGGAGGCGCAATCGTCGCTGGCTCTGATACAAGTAGACGAACACAGAGAAGAAGAAAGAGGATTTCTTTGAGGGGGGTGCCAGTAATAGGTAAGGACTTTGATTTTCTTCGTTGTTGTGTTTCTGAAGGAGATTGATCCTCCTTTTATAGAGGCTAAACCCACTATCTCCACCCCCTCAAATCCGCTCCTTGAGAGATGTTCTCTCAACAAACCCACGTTTTCACGTTTTTCTCAACAGAGAAACGAACGTTGATTTGGTCACTGAAGACCGATTCAATGTAACATTGATGACGAAAAGAATAACATTGATCTAATCATAAATTCTACCATTTGCTCGGCCTCCAAAGTTAGAAATAACAAATCAATCAAGTATACATACTTGTTAATATTCAAAACTTCTTCTAATGTTTTTAACTTTAATTTTTATTTTCTTTTTTCTTTTCAGGTCACACCATCATTTTCATGTTCATGAAAAAAATTTGCAAAGTCAAACAATTGCGACCATGTGCAACGGATGCCAATATTTTAGTTAGCTGAAATATTAAAACCTCATTTAAATATAAATTTCACTTAAACCCATTACTTCAGGAGGATTCTTGTGTACATCACCCTCAAATTTGTTTACTTCACTTAGTAATCATGCATTGGTACCACTTATCCCTCTAAAGTAATATAGTGAACTTTGTTGCATCAAATGGCAAACACGTGACAACAAAAGACAAAAATGCTCCTCAGCTTATTAAAAGCACATTTTGCTCATTTCAAAAATTAACAAATAACAGTCATTGAGAAGCTATTGTAAAAACTTAAAAACTTTAGGAAGTTAAATGAGATAGCCCAAAGTTTGTAGACTTTAAGTGGAATAATCAAAGTTGAGAATCCATGTGCAAAACCCCTAAATTTAGGAGCTGTTTGGTTTAAATCATAAAAATTTAGGATTTGTAGTCTCATTAAGAATTTCAAATCTATAGGATTTTATATGTGTCTTAGGATTTCTAGTATTTTGTTTGGTTCAACATTGTTATAAGAAAGCAAATCCTAAAATTTGTAATCCATTGTTTGGTTCAAACCCAGAATTGTAGGATAAACAAATTCTAGAATTTATAATCTATTTGCTTGTTTCTGTTGTAAAAAAAGAAG
Source organism: Asparagus kiusianus (assembly GCA_022839385.1). Taxonomy (NCBI): domain Eukaryota; kingdom Viridiplantae; phylum Streptophyta; class Magnoliopsida; order Asparagales; family Asparagaceae; genus Asparagus; species Asparagus kiusianus. Next base: position 13,618 of record BQKN01054880.1, on the reverse strand, counting down.
GACATGTGAATATGCTTAGCTTGGTTAGCTTACCAGCCCATAAGAAAACAATACGATGATATAGTAATTGGATGAACCATATCCATTACCCATTAATATTGGCAAATCCTCTTCAATTCATAGGATTTGGCAAAATCTAAAATAGTTTTTTTTTTTTTTGCATTTTAGAGATTTAATATTCCTATTTTTTTATTAAAATAAATACTAAGTATGAAATCTAAAAAAAATTAAAAAATACTTATTGTTCTTAGAATTTGTAATCCAACTCAAATGCAAAGAATTTTGATGAACCAAAGCAGCCCCTCGATGCATAAAGTGAAATTTAGGTATTCTGGCTTAAAAGTGAAGTGGGTGTTCGAAACAAATCAGGTTAACACCTTGTTTGGATGGAGGTTAATTCATGGAAGTTAAAGTGAAATTTCAATTTCACATTGTTTGGGAGTTTTTTTGAAAGGTTAGAGAATGGAATGGAAGGTTAAATTTCCTTCCATTTTCCTCCCCTCCAATTTGTGGGGTAAAGGATGGAATGAGAACCAATATAAATTTTTATAATGTGATAAGACAATTATACTCTTATGACATTAAAATCAATGGCTAAGATATACTCATATTAAATATGTAAATGTATTTATGTAACTTTATACATACTTCACTTCCCTCCTCTTTATTAGAACTCCCAAATAAAATAAAACAAATTTACTTCCGTTTTCCTTATTAAACTCCCAAATAATGTTTTATCTTTTCACTTTCCTTCTCTACATTTCTTTTCCATTAGGACAAATTTTGCAAAACAACCTGTTTAGAAACTTAATTGCCAAAAATGATCTATTTTGAAATTATTTACCAAATTCAACCTAGCTTCAGCTATCTGGCTGAAACTGTGTCGAATTTGGCGAAAAAAGTTATAAAACTTCACGGGACTTCAAGCCCTGTGAAGTTTAAGCCCACGATAACCAAGTTGATTAGGGGGGCTAAAACTTTATGAGATTTGAAGTCCTGTAAAGTTTTATAACTTCGCCAACTTCACGGGACTTGAAGTCCCGTAGAGTTGCAGGTTTCAAAAAAACATGCACAGAATGTGTGCATGTTTTTTATATACATGAAAATAATTTTCCAGCAATATACACACATATTTCTTCCTCATTCACAGCAATATACATGAAATTTCCCCCTTATTCACAACAATATACATGAATCAAACAATACACACAAAAATCACATATATACCGAATTACAATAATATTCATAAAATTCAACCATGAATCAAACAATACTCACGACAATCACATAAATAAATAATAATTGATCCACAAAAGTAACAAATTTAAACAATCTAACTATATCGTTCTTGAAATTCACAAAAGTAACAAATTTGAATAAAAAATTCACATACATCCCAAAAGTCCTCCTCTCCTTCCTCTCCCTCCCTTACCCCTTCCCCTCACCCCCCCTCCCCCGTCCCCGCCCCTCTGTCCATGCTGATGAGCCTCGATGATCTGAGTATTTAGTTGTGTATGAGGCTGAGAAGTGTTGGCTCCATCAGCATGCATCATGCTATGAGAAGTGTCGGCTCCATCGTCACACACCACTCCTTGATCTGTCCTACATCGTCGCGTGTACACTTGACCAAATTGGCGTGCCCTGTCCTCACGGTCTACAAACTCATCAACATGATTTTTATAGAACACACTTGCTATCTCTGTCTGATCCTATTGAAGATTTCTAACAACGTCGGGTCTTGAATGTCATTGATATGCTCATTTATATCAGCCTTAATCTCATCAAAAGCATTGATTTACTAGTTAATCAATATATACACAACTTAGCAAATAATATCTTAATAAAAAAGAATTTTCGTTTTAATTTAGTTTAAAAAATTACATAATCTCTCTTGATCATGGTACTAGGGATGTAACTATCTATCGGCAGGTGTGGTACGTATCCAGCTGCTGGTTGTGGGTCACGTCCTATCCATCTGCGTGTGATATTCCAATACCAACGCATATACGTGGTATAATCATCAGCTGGAATTCTCTCATCCTATATGAAATTCCACCTATTATTCCACCTGTCTATGTAGGACGCACGAAATATGGTCCAGCTCGTACGGTGCGATGTCATCCGTCGCCTACGATCGATTTGCTTAACAGGATCCATCACATACTGAGAGAGAAGAAATTTCGTAACACACGATCTTGGACATGCATCTCTACAATCTCCCAACATATCAATGGGAATCTGGCTCTCCACAAAGCAGCCTTATCTCGACAGGTATGTGCAAGAGTATGCATATCGAGATCTCGCGGAGAATAGTGCGTCCACTTGAACTAAAATTTTAAAAAACTTTTATCAGTATCTACAACAAAAATAAAATATTCATAATGAATTAAGTTTTATAACTGTTGGTGTTGGAGGCCATCAAGCTCATTTCGGTAAAACTCTATATGTCTAGTCCCCGTTTTGTATTTAGAGTACCTCACGTTATACCTATTTGTCATAAAGAATATACGAGAACAAATTCAATATGAATAAATGTATGCATAATTATACCTGCATCCCAAAGGAAACTAGCCATGTAGATCGTGGTGCATAAGCAAAGTTGGTCGTCCAATATGGATGCGTTCCCATGACCAAACCTGCATTAATGTCATGCATCCCTTGAATATTTTATTCTACATCAAGGAGACCCTGCCTAGTTCTCTATATATGTATGCCAAGACTGCAGTACCCCATGATAGACTGCCACATACATCAAAATCCTCTAGTAGTGGCAGCCATCGTGTATGTATAAGATTCTTGCTCGCAACAGGAAATAACATACACCCTATCATCTGTAATATATAAGCACGAGGGTGATACTGAATCATCTCATCAGTGGCATCAACTAGTATATCTCCCATAAATATCGATCGAAGCCACGATAGTTTCATCGCATCACTCCTCAAGTCGGGAACCTTCCCAAGAAGCGTCTCACGTACTTAGGCCCAATTATGGTCATTGGTGCCCATAACAACCGGGCCATCAATGCGGAGCCCAAGTATGATGGCTACGTCCTGAAGTGTAATTGTATACTCCCCTATATGCATATGAAAGATGTTGATCTCCAGTCTCCACCTCTCAATCAGTGCACTGATAAGGGCCGAGTCAAGTCTAATATACCTCACCAATGAACACTCCAAAAACCCGGCTTGAGCTATGTAAAACCCCAAAAATTTAAATATTATGTGAAAATAATAATAAATATGTTATACGGTGAAAATATAACATATTTTAATGTTTGAGCATGATAGAAATTGATTTGAGATCAATTCAATGTATATTTGTGAATATATGAGTGCAAATGCATAAAACATGCACGAAGAGAAACCTGAAAAAATAACCAGGTAAGAGTATATATTTTTTACACACTGATACAGTTTGAATATAGAAAAACTTAAAAGACCAAAATTGTTGGTATCTTCAACATCTTTCTAACAAATCTTAAATCATCTCATTCTGAGGTTGGATGAGAAAGTTACAGCAAAAATACCGAAGGTTATTTTTCTAGTCAGACTAGGTTTCCTGATTCGGGTCAAATGTTTATTTCGGGTTTGTATAAATATATACTTGTGTTTTTACAAAAATTATCATCTTTTTATCAGAGTTTCAAACCCTAGCCGTCCCTCTTCCTCTCTCTCAAACCCTAGCCCTAAAGTTGAGATTTTGGGAGCATTTTGTGATGCGAGAAGCGAGGAAAAGGCGAGATCTACGACGTTTGGCGACGAGGAGTCGTTTCACATCAGTTTCAGAGGCCTGCACACGTGATAAGGCAAGATCATTTGTATCCAAACATATCTACATAGTGTTTAATGATTGTAAAAGTGTTTAATCAATGTTTTCATACTCAAGGCTTAACCTAATATGATAAAGATGTGATTTTTTATGATAAATCTTAACCCAATGCTAGATCATTATTTTTTCCTAACTGTCTATGATAGTAATGTGATCATGATCATTAGGGATGATTAAATTATCATTTTTTAAAACTTGATAATTATGTTTAACTCGTGTGTTAACCCTAATTAGTTATCTAATTGAATTATAAAGAGGTTTAGTTTTTGTTTTCATCATAGATTTCATACAACTACTGCATTTGTATAATATTTGACTGAAAACTTGAGATATCATATAAACTCCAAACTAAACAAAACTAGTGTCAAATGAAAGCTATATGAACTTATTTTCCAAAAATGGAAAACCATTCTAAGATATATTCCAGGTTGTTCATTGAGACATGATTTATTTATGAGATACTTCTTTCTATATCATGTCTATTGTAGTTTTTTCCTTTCTTTTTGTCTATTTTGTACCTACACTTATTTTGATTCCACTAGAGGATATTGTTGTGATTAGTAAAACTTGTTGTTAAACAGTGTGGGTGCATGATAGGTTTGACATCTCTGGGTTCATCTTGGACTGCGGCCATGTATGAAAACAGGGGTATCACAGTTGGTATCAGAGCTCTAGTTCCAGTATCATTAGGATCATCCTGTGTCGAATAGTGGAGCTAGAATAGAGTTTCTTAGGAGTTGGGCAAGCAAAGCCCGAGCCACAGTAGGCTCCACAGTATCTGATTGTCTTGGTAACGCAGATTATAGAAGCAGAGACTAGCACACTCGAGGAGCGAGTAATGAGCTAGATTTCACTTTCTGAAGTTCCACTACCAGTTATACCAGTCGTACCTATTGGAGAGGTAATACCAATGATTTCATCATCACCACAACCAATTATTGATAGAGCCGCAGAGCAGGAGGATTGGCTCTATAAAAATAAAAACAAATATCAGACATTGAGAGCACCATAGTTTTAGGGCATACCAGATTCATGTGTAACCTATAAATAGAAGGAATATATGAAAATTTCTTAAGGTCGACTCAGTGTCAAAGTAGAAGTTAGATCAGCATAGAGAATATCATTAGAGGATAGCACCGACTTCAGTTTACGCTGAAGCAGTGAGTGTCAATTTCATAGGAGGATTTTACCTACTACTTCGATAAGCAGCTAGAACTAGCCTAATTGGAGCAGGGAGATATACCGATAGTTAATTATGGAAGCAGGACTGTCTGAAGACAAAGGCAAGGATGATAAATCTTTTGTAAGACTTAGAAGACCCCAACATCGGGGCAAGAATTTTCAACACCAGCAGCAGAGACTAGGACACATTCAGCAGTAGAACCATGATTAGGGTCAGCAATTGCAGGGTTGCTGTTACGGCCAGCAACTGATGGTTGAGACACCACCAACCATTTCGAGAATTGAAGGGCCAGTAGGCCATATTCGTGCCATTCAGGAGATTCCTGAGGGATAGATAGTCTCGTATTTCCAATGCCAGCAGTTCAGCAGTCGCCAGCCACAGGCAGAGTCTATGCAGTCATACCACGTGATTATGGTGCGAGCGGATCTATAGTAGAATGTACTTTCTCAGTGAACTCTTTTCCAACACGGATCCTGTTTGATTTCAGAGCTTCCCAATCTTTTATATCTCATACCTTTATGGATAGGCTTCAGTTAGTCGCACATCCCTTAGATGTACCGCTATCCGTTTCTATTCTTTTAGAGGAGGTATCTCTATTAGGGAGCATCTATAGGAGATGTGTCATCAGCTTAGATCAGTCTGAGTTTATTGTAGATCTAATCGTTTTGTGGATGTCTAATTTCGACTTCATTCTTATTATAGATTGGTTATCATCCTACCATGTTAGCATCGACTGTTTTGCGAAAACAGTCAGTTTGCGAGCGTCTGATGGGTCTAAGTTGATTGTAGCGACCTCACAAGGCAACTGATACGGGTGTATCTTCTCTTTAGAACTTAGCGATCCTCATGGGAGCTTGAGGATAGATGATTCTCATGGTAACTTGAGAATAGAGGTGTAAAACAACACAGTGGAACGCAGGTTGAAGCGTGGAACGAGACAACGAATCGAAGAATTGAAGCATCCAGTTTTTAGCCCGTGAGTCGACTCATACATGTACATGAGTCGACTCATACGATTAAGTCGACTCATGCCAGTCATGAGTCAACTCACGAACCCAACCGTTTTGTCGAAAGTTTCTGACGAGTCGACTCACCTCATCATGAGTCGACTCACTTGGCATGAGTCGACTCATGCATGTTTATGAGTCGACTCATCGACAGTTTCCTGGTTTGTTTACGTTTCTATTTGTACGAATTCCTGTAGGGTTTGGGCTTGGTTATTTACCACTTTGCCATCCATGTTGTTACACCTATATAAGGGATTGTTTTAGGGTTTAAAAAAAGGAGAAAGCAATCAAGAGAGATTAGATTGTATTTGAGAATTGAGATAGATTATTCTTCAATTCTAGTGAGATTGTGAGAGATTGTAAACTATTTTATTCTCATAATTTAGAGAAGGTATTTTCCTTCGCCACTACTGAATTGTTCTTGTGTTCTTGTTATTTTCTTCTCAACTCACCTTTGATAATTCCGCGATTAAAAGTGCTCGTACGGCGACTCATATCAAGTTGGTATCAGAGCGATCAGATCCTGTGAAGGGGGCATCCTGTGTATGATCCTGACTCCATCACAATACAAGAAGCTAGGTGAGATCCTTATTTCATTAGAAGGAGTCCAGAAATTAAGAAAGAAGAAGATGACTGAAGGAGATAGTTCAGCGAGGCTAGATATGATACGAGTTGCCGTGCGAGCACCTTTGATCGCGGAATTATCAAAGGTGGGTTGAGGAGAAAACAATAAGAACATAAGAATAACTCAGGTTTTGGGCGAAGGAAAATACCTTCTCTAGATTATGAGTATGCAATTTACATTCTCTCACAATCTCACTCTAGAATTGAAGAACAAGCTCTACAAATCTCATTTACAATTTTAATCTCTCTTGACTAAACTCTCTGATTGTTTTAAACCCTAAAACAATCTCTTATAGGTGTACAAACGAGGGTGGCAAAGTGGTAAATACCCAAGCCCAACCCAAACAGGAAAACACGTAAATAGAGTCCTTAACGAATCTAGAAACTCTGATGAGTCTACTCATGAATAGTTATGAGTCGACTCATGACCTCATATGAGTCGACTCATAACTGATGAGTCGACTGGTCAGAGACTTTTGCGAACAGGGCTTGATTTCGTGAGTTGACTCAAAATTGCATATGAGTCGACTCATGACTGATGAGTCGACTTGTAAACTGATGAGTCGACTAAGCAAAAACTTTTAACAAAACGGCTGGGTTTCGTGAGTCGACTCATGACAAGCATGAGTCGACTCAACCTGATGAGTCGACTCATGTACATGTATGAGTCGACTCACAGGCTGAAATCTGGATTCTTCGAATCTTCGATTCTCTACCTCGTTCCTCGCTCCAACCGACGTTCCCTTGTACTATTTGACATCTCTATTCTCATGCTATCATGAGAATCATCTATCCTCAAGCTCCCATGAGGATCGCTAAGTTCCAAAGAGAAGATATACCCGTATCATGGGTCCCCCCTTTAGGAACTTGAAGTCCCGTTCAAGTTAGAACTTCAGCTAAGGAAACTCACGAGCTCCTCCTTCCTTGTTGAACCACTTAGTCTTGCTAAGAACTTAACCTTGACGTCCAATGAGAAACGACTCATTCATCCCCCATCTAGTGGTGGTCGTCTTTCACTCCAAAATGCAATCTTCCTTCAGCGGCTCCTCTCTATCAAACCACAAGTCTTCAACATGGGCAAGATCACCTTGTCATCACCTTCATCATCCAGTAATTGAGGCTCAAACAACTTCAAGTACTCGGCATTGATCACCGAATACATGCCTAAGTAAGGTGGTAAATCGAGCTTGAAAACGTTGTCACCAATCTGATCGAGAATTCGAAATGGACCATATCGTATCAGTTTCAACTTCTTCCCTTCTCCCTTTAGCCTCTCCTTACTCAATTTCAGCCACACTATATCTCCCACGCTAAAGTTACAAGGAACCCGATGTTGATCATGCTTCGCCTTGTACCTTGCTTGTGACTTCTTCAATTGTGCTTCAACCGAGGCATAAATATGCGCAATCTTTTCCAGAAATCGCTGAGCATGTTGTCTTTCATTCCCCTCCTTGTTGTCCATCGTAGCTTCACTCGAAAACACGAGATCAAACGGACTCGGTGGTAAGAATCCATAACAAGTCTCAAACGGTGACTTTCCCGAAGATCCATGAATCGCCCGATTAAAAGCAAACTGCAAATATGGTAAGCTCTCATCCCAAGTCTTAGGATGCCTGGAATTATACCCCTGCAACATATGCGCCATAGTCCGGTTGACTACCTCCGTTTGCCCGTCTGTTTGTGGATGAAAGGTCGTGCTCTTCTTCAATCTAGTGTCCATCAGACTCCACAAAGAATCCCAAAAATGTCCGATAAAGCGGCTATCTCGATCCGAAATAATCAAACTCGGTAACCCAAAATACTTCCACACATGCTCAAAGAATAACTGTGATGTACCCGCTCCCGTCACGGTCTTCTTGCATGGAATTAGGATCACCATCTTACTGAACTGGTCCACCACAACGTGCAAATAGTCATGCCCACGCTTGGTAGTCGGCAACCCTCTTAGAAAATCCATAGATATGCTCTCCCACGGCCTAGAAGGAACCGGTAGTGGTAGGTACAATCCCCTCTTCCTGTTAGAAGGCTTCGAAATACAGCATAACTTACACCCTCCAACATACTTGGTCACATCATCAAGCATCCGTGGCCAAAACACATGTCGCCGTAGATTGAGAAGCGTCTTCTGAATTCCAAAATGCCCTTGCACACGCGAGGTATGTGCCTCCCTAATCCATTGCAACCTATCACCCTCCTCCGGAATGCATAATGATGTCCCACGATACAATAAGCCATCTTCTCCAAGTGCATACTCCCCCCTTTGACCAGCCTTCGCCTGCTCAAATACACTACCAAAGTCTCTACTGGATGCGTACAGCTGTACATACTCCAAAGGAACCAAGGGCTGAATACGCATCGCCACTAATAAAGCCCTTACCGACGGACGAGATAACATATCGGCTAACCTGTTTGTCGTTCCCTTTTTGTACCTAATAATGATGTTGAAAGCCATCAAATAAGACATCCACTTCATGTGCCGCGCCTAGTGTAGCTTCGTTTGGGCATGTAAGAACTCCAACGGCTTGTGATCCGAGTGCACAACCACCTCCTTCCCCAATAAGTACACCCTCTAATGCTTAATCGCTTGATAAAATGCATAGAACTCCTTGTCATAGGTCGGGTAGTTCGCAATAGCACTCGAAAACATCTCAGAATGATATTTCACCGACTTCTCATCCTGAATTAACACCGTGCTCATCGCATAACTAGACGCGTCGGTCTCAACCTCGATAGTCCGCTGCAAATTCAGCAATGCCAACACTGGTGCCTCCGAGATCTTCCTCTTTAGAAACTAAAATGCCTCCTCATGCATCCTCCCCCACTCGAACTGAACCTTAGACTTTGTGAGGCCATGTAACGGTGCCGCATAAGTCAAAAAATGTCAAATGAACTTGCACAAATACTGGCAAGCCCCCATGAAGCTTCTCACCTCAGTCATTGTTTTCGGCGTCGGCCACTTCGTGATCACCATCACATTACCCGAATCTATCCTCCTCTGGCCCTTCCCTACAATAAAGCCGAGATACACCAACTCGTCCTTCCCAAACTCACACTTCTTCCCATTGTGCTTTAGCTGCCCGTCCTACAACACTCTAAACACCTTCTCCATAGAAACAAGATGCTCCTCCCAAGTCCTGTTGTACACCAAAATATCATCAAGGTACACAATCACAAAATCCTCTATGAAAGGTCGCAACAAATCATTCATGAGCTTCATAAAAGTCGTCGGAGCATTGCATAACCCAAACGACATCACCAACCACTCGAACAAGCCCTGTTTGGTCTTAAACGCTGTCTTCCAAGTGTCTTCCTCCCGAATCCTCACCTGATGATAGCCATACTTCAAATCCAACTTCGTGAAGAACATTGCTCCCTCCAACTGGTCCATAAGATCATCGATCCGTGGTAGTGGGTAACGATTCTTGATCGTTATCTTGTTGAGCATCTGGTAATCCACTCACATGCGCCAGCCTCCATCCTTTTAGGCACTAATAACACCAGCGACCCGCAAGGTGAACAACTCGGCACTATCACTCCCGTCTCTAAGAGCTCCTGAACCTGTTTCTTGATCTCTTCGGACTCCTGTACTGATGTGCGGTATAGGCCTATGTTTGGCAAGGAACTCTCGCCAGTCAACATAATCTCATGCTCTACACCTCGCCGTGGTGGTAGTCCCGTGATTTCCAAAAACAAGTCCGCATACTTGGCCTTCAAACTGTCAAGATCTCCCTCCTGAAGCTTGCTCAAGGTGGACAAGCATACCCTACTCAGCTGCTCTTCATAAGGCCGAATGAACAATAAAACGAACTTCCTGCCCTCATTCACCAACCTCTTAGCCTGAGTTACCGTCACCAAACTCATCTCCTGTGGAAGAGATGCCAAACGAAAAATGAATCACGCGCCATCCTTGGTGAACGTATACTTTTGGGCCCGCCGATCATATACCGTGTGTCTATCCCACAAGTAAGGATTACCCAAAATAACTTGGTAAACATCCAACGGAACCACGTCGCATGTGACCTTGTCAATATATGACTCATGGAGTGCAAATCTAAACGTACACTGGTTCACCACACTCAATCCCGCTTCCTTCTGAATCCACCCTAATGGATAGGGCTTCAGATGCTTAACCGTCTTAAATCCCAGCTTATGTACTAATGCTTCAGATATCAGGTTCTTCTGACTCCCTGTATCTATAATGGCATCCACCAAACTGGTCTTGACCTGCAACTTCAAAACAAAGAGCTGCTCCCTTGGGTCGTCGTCTTCTTTCGCGGCCTATTTTCCCGCCATAAGGTTGAGGCTGCTGTTGGGCTCTGTCATCCCAGGAACCTCCTTCGGACCCTGTGCTATCACGTATGCTTTCTTCTCCTCCTTCTTCTTCAACCCTTTTTGCTTTAGATGAGGGTACTTATCCCAGCAACGATCAGCTATGTGCCCTGTCTGCTTGCAGTGATTGCATGTCAATCCTGCCTTCCCCGAGTCACCCTTCTTCTTCTCGTCCTTAGGTTGAGAGCCACCCGACTTGCTCCCCGCTGGTTTGGAGACTCCCTTCATCTCGTTGCCCTTCTTCTGTCTGCCCTCAATGGCAATGGCCTTCACGCTCGCCTCAGCGATCGTCTCCACCAAGAACAGTTTCATCTCCTTACGGATGTAATCATTCAGCCCCGCCATGTACTTCATGAAGATGGAGTACTCGTCCGTTGTGATGTTTAGAACCATCACCTGTTGCTGGAACTCTGTCCTGTACTCTTGAACGGTCTGATTGAACCTTTGGCGCAAGCCGTACCACTTGTACCAACGCTCCTCAAGGAACCCCACCGGATAGAACTGCTTCCTAAGTAGATCCTTGAATTTGTTCCACGACGCCGCCTTCTTTTGTAATAAGACTTTCACCACGTCAACGCGTGCCCCAAAAGCTTCAACGTCGCGAGCACGACCTTCTCCTTGGATGAATATCTGTAGAGAGTGAAGTACATCTCCATACGCTCAATCCAATCATCGAGCTTCTCCACATTGACACTCCCATCGTAAACATGAATCTCAACCTTGAAGTCTATCTTCAAATTCTGGTAATTCTTTTTACCCCTTGATGTCCAGCAGTCCTAACAATCTCAGCTTCCCCATCTGAATCAGATTTCTCGCTCTCTTCGTCGGACTCGACGAGTTGCTTCTTACCCTTCGAAGAAGATTCCTCCCTTTTGTCCCCTTTGTTAATGAGACCTACGAGCTGACTGAGTGTCGAACCGATCGTCTCGATCTGCTTCTCCATGGCATCAAGTCTTGCTGAATTATCTACTTCAGACATCTTCTTCTTCCTTATCTTTTGGACTTCTTCCAAGGAAATAAGGATCTCGCCAAGCTTCTTGTATTGCGATCGAGTCAGGACCATACATAGGATGCCCCCTTCACAGGATCTGATCGTTCTGATACCAACTTGATACGAGTTGCCGTGCGACCACCTTTGATCACGGAATTATCAAAGGTGGGTTGAGGAGAAAACAATAAGAATACAAGAATAACTCAGGTTTTGGGTGAAGGAAAATACCTTCTCTAGATTATGAGTTTGCAATTTACAATCTCTCACAGTCTCACCCTAGAATTGAAGAACAAGCTCTCCAAATCTCAATTACAGTTTTAATCTCTCTTGACTAAACTCTCTGATTGTTTTAAACCCTAAAACAATCCCTTATATATGTGTACAAACGAGGGTGGCAAAGTGGTAAATAACCAAGCCCAACCCAAACAAGAAAACGCGTAAATAGAGTCCTCAACGAATCTGAAAAACTCCGATGAGTCGACTCATGAACAGTTATGAGTCGACTCATGACCTCATATGAGTCGACTCATAACTGATGAGTTGACTGGTCAGAGACTTTTGCGAACAGGGCTTGATTTTGTGAGTCGACTCAAAACTGCATATGAGTCGACTCATGACTGATGAGTCGACTTGTAAACTGATGAGTCGACCGAGTAGAAACTTTTAACAAAACAGTTGGGTTTCGTGAGTCGACTCATGACAGGCATGAGTCAACTCAACCTGATGAGTCGACTCATGTACATGTATGAGTCGACTCATAGGCTGAAATCTGGATTCTTTGAATCTTTAATTCTCTGCCTTGTTTCTCGCTCCAACCTACGTTCCCTTGTACTGTTTAACACCTCTATTCTCATGCTATCATGAGAATCATCTATTCTCAAGCTCCCATGAGGATCGCTAAGTTCCAAAGAGAAGATACACCCGTATCAAGATGCATTGGAGAAACAGATGGAGACAATAAGTTCGACTCTCACACAGCTCATCAATATCTTCCAAGAAAAGGAAAAAAAAGTAGAAATCTTCTTCTAAAGGCAAGAAGAAACTTATGGAGTCCGATGGAGAATGCGAGGAATCTGATTCTGATAGGGAGGCCGAGATTGTCAAAACTGTTACACATCAAGGGGGTAAGGGTTCTTACCAGAATTTTAAGATAGACTTCAAGGTAGAGATTCCTTTTTATGATGGGAGTGTCAACATCGAGAGGCTTGATGATTGGATCGAGCGGATGGAGACGTATTTTACCCTCTACGGATATTCATCAAAGGAGAAGCTTGTGTTCGCGATTTTGAAGCTTTCGGGGCATGCATTGTCATGATGGAAATCCTATTGCAAGCAAGAACGGAAGGCAGTGTCGAGGAACAAATTCAAGGAGCTACTTGTTAGACCCTAGAGGGGGGGTGATTAGGATCTTATGCTAATCTAATCCGATTAAAAAGCCAATTAAAACTAATTAATAAATATATTCTTGCAAGATAGATATACAAAGAGTTATGTGCAAGAATATGTAATATACACAAGGTGATATATCCTATATGATAGAAGTATATGCAAGGATATATAAACAATAAGATATATCCTAACAAAGAGATATAGACAATGTATGTGAAAGGATATAAAACTAACACAAGGGTAAACAATTTAACTACAAATGTG
>BQKN01054878.1:0-11518 GCA_022839385.1 Asparagus kiusianus | reverse complement strand
ACCCGTTGGGTTCCCATACACTGATAAACATATATATCTTATATTTACATGGTTATTCATCACAAGGGAATTATCTACAATTAATAATTCACACATATATATACATATATACTACAAAAATTTTCGGGGTTTTACATTCTTCCCCCCTTAAAAGAATTTCGTCCTCGAAATTCGGAAATCATACGAACTTGCAATATGAACTCTTATATAACCTTATAGAGATATTTACACTTAACGATCTAAAATGATAATATTCCCGCTCAAATCCTAATCTGGTGGAACTAGTATATCGGGTGAAAAATCCAAACAAGGAACCCCCCATACATATACCTTGTGTTCCAAAAGATTAAAAATTAAGCGAAAGTACTCTCATTATAGTGTTAAGTGTAAACATAACCAAAGTTATGCACATAACCAAAGACATGAAATCAAAACAAGAATTTATTTACCTCCTCAACCAAGTGTGGGTAATCACGACGCATGTCCTCCTCGCGCTCCCAAGAAATCTCCTCGATGCCTCCTCGGTTCCACTGAACTTTTACCAAGGGAATTACCTTGTTCCTAAGCCTCTTGTCCTCTCTGGCAAGAATGCGAACCGGAATCTCAATAGTAGTCAAATCATCCTGAAGCTCAATCTCCGGTGCATCCAATACTCGCTGCTGCTCCTCATCATGCAAGTGCTTCTTGAGCATAGAAATATGGAACACGTTGTGTATACTAGACATAGATGCGGGGAGATCTAGTCTGTAAGACACGGCTCCAATGCGCTCTAGAATCTGGAAAGGTCCAATATATCTCGGTGCAAGCTTCCCTCGCCTCCCGAATCGCTGCACGCCTTTCATAGGCGACACCTTAAGCATAACCAAATCTCCAATCTGAAACTCTAGTGGTCTTCGTCTCTTATCTGCATAGCTCTTCTGCCGGCTCTGAGCGGCTAAGATCCGCTCTCTGATCAAGGCTACCTTCTCAGTAGTCTGCCTCACTAACTCTGGCCCAAGCATCAAGCTGTCCTCCGGCTCGGCCCAACATATCGGTGATCTACAAGGTCTCCCATACAATGCTTCATACGGGGCCATACCGATCGTCGCTTGATAACTATTGTTATAAGCGAACTCTACCAGTGGAATATGATCCTCCCAACTGCCTTGGAAGTCAATGACACATGCCCGCAACATGTCCTCCAACACCTGATTCACCCTCTCCGTCTGGCCATCCGTCTGGGGGTGAAATACACTGCTATAGGATAGCGTGCTGCCAAATGAGTCCTGAAAACTCCTCCAAAAGTGGGAAGTGAAAACCGATCCTCGATCCGACACGGTCGTGTCCGGTACACCGTGAAGTCGAACTATCTCCCGAATGAAGATCCTCGCATAAGTCTCAGCTGTATAAGTGGTTCTCACCGGGATGAAATGGGCTGACTTCGTCAATCGGTCCACTATCACCCACACAGAGTCATTCCCCTTCTTCGACTTCGGCAACCCCACAATAAAATCCATGGAAATATCTGCCCACTTCCACTCCGGAATAGGCAAAGGCTGAAGGGTCCCTGCTGGTCTCTGGTGCTCTGCCTTCACCTGCTGACAGGTAAAACATCTAGCTACATAATCTGCAATCTCTCTCCGCATACCACTCCACCAGAATCGCCTCTTCAGGTCCTTGTATATCTTGGTAGTTCCTGGATGTACTGTGTACCGAGTACGGTGCGCCTCATCAAACAACTCCCTCTTCAGCTCTGCACTAGCTGGCATAACCAATCTATCCTTCATCCGTAGACCTCCATCCTCTCCAATGGTCCAATCAGTCTTAGGCTCCTTGGAAATCTCCCTCTTACGGGTTTGAATCCAAGAGTCCTCCAACTGTGCTCTGACAACCCTGCCACTCCAAGATGGATGCACTGACATAGCTCCCAAGAATGCACTGGTTCCCCCAATCTCGGGTCTAAAATCAAACTGGCTAAGGGTGGTAAGATCTATGTACAAAGAACACCTCAAAGCCGCAACCCGATGTCGACGCTTCCTACTCAAAGCATCTGCTACGACGTTCGCCTTCCCTGGATGATAATGAATCACGAACTCGTAGTCCTTGATAAACTCAATCCACCTCCTCTGCCTCTGATTGAGTTCCTTCTGAGAAAAGAGATACTTCAGACTCTGATGGTCTGTGAACAGCTCAAACTGTACTCCATACAAGTAGTGCCTCCATGACTTCAGTGCAAACACCACTGCTGCTAACTCCAAGTCATGAGTGGGATAGTTCTGCTCATGCACCCTCAACTGCCGTGAGATATAAGCTACTACCCTCTGAGTCTGCATCAATACGCCTCCTAAGCCTGCCAATGATGCATCCGTATACACAACGAATGTCTTGTCGCTGCCCGGAATAGTCAGAACCGGCGCTGTAGTCAACTTAGCCTTCAAAATATCAAAGGCCTTCTGGCACTCCCTGCTCCATATGAACTGTACACCCTTCTTCGTAAGGTGTGTAATCGGCGTCGCAATCTTCGAGAAGTCCTGAATGAACTTCCTATAATATCCAGCCAAACCCAAAAAGCTGCAGATCTCTGACACCGTCTTCGGTGGCTCCCAATCAAGAACTGCTGTGACCTTAGCTGGGTCCACTGCTATGCCCTCTCTACTGATAACATGCCCAAGAAATCTGACTTCTGAAAGCCAAAACTCGCACTTGCTGAACTTAGCATACAGCTGATGCTCCTGAAGAGTCCTCAATGCTATCCGTAGGTGCTCCTCATGATCTGCCTCCGATCTCGAGTAAATGAGGATATCGTCAATGAACACGATCACAAACTGATCTAAGAAGGGACGGAAGACCCGGTTCATCAAATCCATGAATACCGCGGGTGCATTGGTCAACCCAAATAGCATGACCAAGAACTCGAAGGATCCATATCGAGTAAGAAAAGCGGTCTTGGGAATATCCATCTCCCGAACCCGTAACTGATGATAGCCAGAACGAAGATCAATCTTCGAGAAATACTATGCTCCCTACAGCTGGTCAAACAAGTCATCAATCCTAGGTAGTGGGTACCTATTCCGGATCGTGATCTTGTTCAACTCTTTATAATCTATGCATAATCTCATGCTGCCGTCCTTCTTCTTCACGAAGAGGACCGGCGCGCCCCACGGAGAATGACTCCGACGAATAAAACCCTGAGCTAGCAACTCGTCCAACTGGGTCTGCAGCTCTCTCATCTCAGCTGGTGCCATACAATAGGGTGCGCGGGATATCGGGGCTGTGCCTGGCTGCAACTCGATACAGAACTCAACCTCTCTCACAGGAGGTAACCCAGGTATGTCCTGAAAGACATCCTGATACTCTGAGACAACTCTAGTCTCCAATAACTCAGCACCCTCATCCCGTCGCATCACCTCCTCGATGTATGCCAGAAATGACTCCGCAAATCGGTTGCCCTGAGAGGTGGCTACAATCATCTCGGACCCATCGGACGCCCGCAACTTGACTGTCTTCGCAAAGCAGTCAATACTAATATGGTAGGAAGATAACCAATCCATACCAAGGATGACATCAAACTCGGACATATGCAACACTATCAAATCCACTATGAACTCCGACTCGTCTAGACTGACGGTACACCTCCTACAAACGCTCTCCAGAAGCGATACCTCTCCTAAAGGGGTGGAAACAGATAGAGGGGTGTCTAGGGGCTGAGCTACGAGCTGGAGTCTAGTCATAAATGCATGCGAGATGAATGAATGCGAAGCTCCCGAATCGAAAAGAATACGGGCGGGAAGAGAGTTCACAAAGAACGTACCCTCCACAACAGCTCCGCTAGCTCCATGATCACGAGGAACCACCGCATATACCCTGCCCATGGCTGAAGACTGCTCTGCTGATGGTGCTGGAGAATAGGGGATAATCTGTCCCTGAGAAACATCCTGAACTGCCCGAATCTGTCCCTCAGTCCTCTGAGCTGCTGGCGGTGCCTCGAGCCTGTTCTGCTGGCCCTGACCTCTGCCCTGCTGGCGCTGCTGCTGCTGTTGGTTCGGACCCTTGCCCTGCTGGGCTCCTGCTGGTGCGCTACGGCACTCCGATGCCTTGTGCCCGACCTTGTGATAGTTAAAACAAGACCCCTGGAACTTGCGCTGCTGATGCGCTCTCTGCTCCTGCTGGGGTCCCTTTTTATGAGGGCACTGATGCTGCTGCTGATGACCAGAAAAACCTCTCTTGTTCTTGCCCTTATCACTGCTCTGTCCTGTCTTAGCCTTCCCCTCCTTGTCCTTCTGAAACATAGAAGTCTCAATCTCCTGAGAAGTGGCAGCCTTAGCTACCTCCCTGACGGAATAAAATCTCCTCGACACGAGGTATCGTCGGAGATTTGGGCGAAGCCCGGCTAAGAACATCTGAGCCTGACGCTCTCCTGTCTGCCACATGCCCGTGAAGTGCAATAGCTCCATGAATCGGCTCTCAAAATCTGCCACGGTCATGTCTCCCTGAGTCAACCGGGATAACTCGAGCTCCTTCCCAGTCCGAGCTGCAGAAGAAATATACTGACCATCGAAGAAGTAGATAAAATCCTCTCATGTGAGGGTCATCCTCTGATCTGGAGTAAACTGGAGTCGATACCATCTCCCGGCATCTCCTTTCAGGCTGTAAGATGTCAATCTCTGCTTCTGGACTGAGTCTACACCGAGTATGTCGAGAATGTTGCTCACATCCTCCTTCCACTTATGGGCTGCAAGAGGGTCTGGTGACCCCTGGAACTCCGGTGCCCTCATCTTCTGGTACCTCTCCACCATACGGAGCCAAGTCTCCTGCTCCGTGGCCCTGTCTGGTACTGCTTGTAGGCGTATAAAATTGCCTATAGGTCCCTTATCACAGCTCGACGACGCCAATTCAACAAACGGACCATCGAGCGACGTATCCAAGTACGACCGCTATCCCGCCAACGCCGAAGCCAAGCCATACGCAACGGAGCAGGTTAACGAGGCGACGAAGCCAACAAATCGCACCCAAGCATTGGAATGCATCCACTCGCATGCGGAATCAAACCAACGTTTCGGGGAATCACCAAGTCATCTAAACAAAAGCGAACTCGGTGATACAACGATCGAATCAAGATCAATTCCGGACTCGAACTCGGAAGTGGGTTTACTGCCAAATCAGGAATCGGATCAAAACGAATCGAATCCGAACAAGTCAACCACACAACCGAATTGAAGTCCAAATCAACAACGAATCTGAACCGGAAACACCGGAAAACCCGAACGACGGACGAAACGAACACACCCGGGGGGACTCGGCCCGAACCAAACCAACCCGGGGTGGCTCGGCATGAGCCGAGCCACCCTAAGGTGGCCGGCAACCCCCCCCTCTCCCGTGTGTTGTGTACACGTGCTCGTATGCACGGGTTCGTTTGGCTATAAATAGGGGGCTTGGTTCATTTGTTAGGAGGTTGGATTTTGGAGGAGACGAAGCCCTGCTGGATTGAAGACTCAGATCTAAACAAGATTCAAACATCGAAGGTTTAGGAGACTTGGACTTCCAGATCCGGTGCTCAGTGATCGTCAACGCCAAATAAGGCAGGTGTTCGAGAGGATCGGATCTTCAGATCTACACGATCACACTCCGGATCTAAGCTTGGTTCTTAGATCCCGAGCATCGAGCGGTTGTTTCCTTGGTGAAACAATCCCTCCCGGCTATTATTCCCTTGGTAGAATAATACCCGTTATATCGTGTAGATCCGACCGGATCGAGATCACGCGGTGGTCCACGGCAAATAACCCCGGCGCAGGCAAAGAACCCACACAAAGCGAGTGACCGCAAAACAGGAGCTCGCGATTCGTTCGACATAAAAGGAAACAAATTGTAATCTTTCTTTTTTGCATTTTGATTTTCATTGTAACCGGCTCTTATAAAAAGACCGGATCTTTGTAACGCATAAAGTTGTTAACTAAGATGGCAATGATATCAATGAAGAAAGACACAAATTTTCCCGCGAACAATCTGGCGACCACAGTGGGAGCCACCGATCTCGCCGACGAGATCGTTGCGTCGCAGCCGCGGATCCCGATCCCGGTCGTGGAGGAGGTCGAGTACGAGTTCGACCAACAAAAGTTCGAGGAGTACGTGTCCTCGTCCGGATCAACCTCCCCCCGCAAGTCCAAGTCTCCAAAGTTCACCTCCAAGAGGAAACTTCGTTGGTATGAAGAAGTTGAAGCTACCAACGAAGATCTCGCCCCGTTTGATGCCGAAGCCGCATTGGGTGAGATCTCCCCAACCTCCAACCAGGTCAGATCCGCTCTGGCTAAATCCTCCGTTGCCGAAGGCGCAGTGACTCTCTCAAAGAGAGCCCGCCAAAGGCAACGCCAACGCCTTGCGAAACAATTCGCAAAGGCAATGGAATCTGTTGATGGAGTCCGCTACAAGGCGGAGCTGAAAAACAGAAGAGGCAAACAGCCTCAACAGCAGATGAATGGCGCATCTTCCAAGCCACTAACAACGGAATGGGTCCGCGTCAAACGGAACCGATCAACGCTGGAGGAGCGTATTCGCAAGCGCCGCGCACTCACAGCGCAAGCACGGGCTCGAGTTGAGGAAGCCCGTAGAAGGTTGCAGAATGGAGTGGCCAAGAAATCGCCGTCAACTCGCAAAATATGGTGGCCAAAATCCGAAGTGGTGATTCAGGCCGAGGAGCGACCTTTACAGCCTTCAAAACGAGTTCAACCTCCCGAACCATCCCGAGGAAGGAGGTCAATCTTGGAGCGCATCGGTCCAATTCCCGACGAGCGCAGCAAAGTTCATGAACGCTTGGGCCCTATGAAGAAGTCCCGAACGAATCAACATGCTGGGGGTCGCTATAACCCTCAACATGATAAGGAGTTCACGGCACCCAAGCGCACTACCTTGCGCATCGAAGTTCGGGAGCCCGTTGAAAATTCACGCCCACAAAGGCACGTTTCGAGGCGAGTGACTCTCGAAAGTCCAAATAAGGTAATTCGCTCTCAGAAGAAAACGTTGTCATCCGATGATGATAACGTTATACCTGAGAAATCGTGCCAACACACGATAGGTTACTCCGATCAAATTGACGAGTTGTACTATCGTGCTGGGGGTACGAGCAAATCCAGAAAGAGGAGCCCTCGAAGGCTCGAAACTCAGTGCCCCTGCTCCAAACTCATTCGGGCGGTATTATCTCAGTGTAATTGCACTAAGACGGTCCCCGAAAGGGTTTCGGTGTTCGAAAGACTCAGCACTAAAACGCTAAAGCCAAGGCCTACGCGTTCCCGACGAAGGAGAGCGGTGGTTGAAGATGGAGAATTTCCAAGGGTCACCGCTAACGTGACCAGCAAAAGGACATCGACACGAGATGATTTCGAGTCGATTCTGAAAGTGTCACGGTGTCTAACCCGTCTACAGTCCGGAGCCATCACGCGAGGAACGTATGGGAGGGTTCGGATAAGCTCACCTTCAGAAGATGAGGAATCAGATGCATGCTCTGCAGTTGCGTCTGATAACACCGTATCCAGCGAAGGAGAACCCCGTGAGTCATTCATGATAAGCGCGGAACAAGTGGCCAAGATGCTCGAAGAAGCCATGGCCAAACAACAGGAGACCATCAGGCTCGAGATGCAGATGGCCATGCAGACCATGAGGGATATGCATGAGCAGCAAATCCAGGCACTGAGGAACCAGCAAGGCGAACCAAGCCACCGTAATCAGGTTGTTCAAGAAGTAGAACATACGGATACGGATGAAACTCGCAATGCCGATGACCCTCCCATCAACGCAGGGGGTGGTAATGAGGATGCCAACGAAGATACAAGTGAAAACTTGAAGATCAAAAGCCTCGAGAGCAAAATCAATACCTTGATGTCCGCTCAAGAGGTGAAGAAAACGGGCATTCCTTGTCCATACCCAAGGGAGTGGGATTCAATCCCCTATCCGGCGAAGTTTAGTCTAATCAACTTCACGCCGTTCGATGGGAAAGGTTCCCCCACTCAGCATTTGATTTATTTCAAATCGCACCTGGGTGTTATCTTCGGCAATGAGCCTCTGATGGTGCGGTCATTCGTTGGCACTCTTCGTGGAGCCGCCTTCGATTGGTACCGCCACCTCAAGCCAGGTAGCGTGAGCAGCTGGGACGATATGGAGACCATGTTCCTCACCAATTTCTTCGACGACGACACTGAGATATCCATCGGAACGTTGCTCGACGAGAAACAAAAGGACGGGGAGTTAGTCGAAACCTTCGTCAAAAGATTCCGGAACAAGGCGTTGAATTGCCGGGATCCAATCACGGAAGAGTTCATCCTCCAAACTTGCCATAACAACCTCGCATTGGACGTGTTGGAAGCAATAGGGACAGCACCATCCAATACTTGGAAAGACCTGAAGGTCCGAGGGGAACAAGCCGAACGCTTCCTCCGAAGGAAGAAGGCCGAGAGGGGTCAATCGACGACTAATCCTCCAAACTCAAACTTCGCCTCCCGTGGTAAGGGCAAAACACCTGCAGCGGCTGTTGACGCTAATCAAACGTCGCAACAGCAGTCCCGGAGACAACAGAAAACTTCGAATCAGAGGCCTCAAAAAGAGTACTCCTTCAAGGACGAAGATGTTCCAGCCATCTTCGAATCGCTCCTTAAAAATAACAAGATCAAGCTCCCACCGATCACGAATCAGGAGGAAGCTGACAACACTGCGGATCCGGAGTACTGCGCATACCACAGGAGGATCCTTCACCCAACCAAGGCGTGCTTTACACTCAAAAATAGCATCCAAACCTTGGTTGAAGCCGGCGTCATAACGCTAGAGTGAGCCAGTCAAGAACGGTAAGACTCCAGTGGGTGCACGAGTATAAACTGTATCCCCTAACTCCGACCGGTATATGAGTATAAACTGCTTCCTGACACTCCAAAAAGTATACGAGTATAAACTGCTTCTTAATACTCCAATAGGTATATGAGTCTAAACTATTTCCTTTCTTCCATGGGAAGTTCCTGGAGAGTGCCGTACGTGGTACTCTTAAGGATAACCCGATCGTGCACCCAGTTTTGTAAAGAAAGCTGGGGGTCGATAATTCATGTAACGGGAAGTTCCCGGAAGAATGTTAAATATAATATTCTTAGGGATAACCCGATCATTATGAATAAAGTGATAAACACTAAACACTCTTGAAATCACTAACGAATTGTCAGAACCCTGTTTTTGTTAAGTCTTTATCACTTAACATCAGAAACCCCTTTGAGTAATTTGTACGAACCAATATCTTACAGTAATTTGTACTCTTACTCTCCTTTTTCGCTTGGTCAAACCTTCCTACAGTTAGGACCAAAACCAAATTCCCCTCTCGATTCCTTCAATGAACGAGAGGCCCACAAATCGAACGATCAAACCTTCCTACAGTTAGGATCATCTCAAACCTCCCACTTGGTCAAACCTTCCTACAGTTAGGGCCAAAACCAAAATCCCCTCTCGATTCCTTCAATGGACGAGAGACCCACAAATCGAGCGATCAAACCTTTTTACAGTTAGGATCGTCTCAAACCTCCCACTTGGTCAAACCTTCCTACAGTTAGGACCAAAACCAAAATCCCCTCTTGATTCCTCCAATGAACGAGAGGTCCACTTTCAAATCGAGTGATCAAACCTTCCTACAGTTAGGGTCATCTCAAACTCTCGCTTGGTCAAACCTTCTTACAGTTAGGACCAGAACCACGATTCACTCTCGATAAACGAGAAATTCATCCTTAGTTCAGTAATCAAACCTTCCAACAGTTAGGGTTATCCGAATCTTTTCGATTCTCGGAGTGGAGATCCCACTCTTAGTTTCACCTTTCCGGATTCTGGGGGTGGAGATCCCACCTCGAGTCTCCTTTTCAAATTGGGAATAGAATATAACATTCTTCCTTCCCCACACCAACCTTTTCCAAGAGTTTATCAATCTTGGATTCATCCTAGGTATTTTATCCCGAAGCCTAAGTAGGGATAAGTCTGCGCCTAACACGCGCTGCCGGTTTAGTCTTTTACCGATTGAAAAAGACACCAGAGTTCGATTCTGGGGTATTTTATCCTGAAACCTAAGTAGGGATAAGTCAGCGCCTCACACGCGCCGCCGGTTAGTTCTTAACCGTCAAAAAGAACCCCCGTCCGCATATTCAACATTGCGGCAGGTTGTTATTAATAACACCGAAATCCATGCCTCACACGCATGGGGAATTTCATCCTGAATCCTAAGAAAGGATATGCCGATGCCTAGCACGCGTCGCCGGTTTAGTCTTTTTCCGATTGAAAAAGACACCAGAGTTCGATTCTGGGGTATTTTTATCCCGAAGCCTAAGTAGGGATGAGCCAACGTCTAATACACGTTGCTGGGTAGCCTATTCCTATAATAATGGCGAAGTCTACGTATTCGAAGTCATAGCACCAAGTCTAAGGGAGTTCATTCCTTTAGCGCAACGTTACATGCGAACGGATTTAAATAATTCGCATGCTAGCCCGACGCAAACGGTAGTCGGTAAAGGCTAATCAAATCCGTTTAAGGCTGGGGGTTAGCCAAAAACCCTAAAGTCAACACCTCACAGCGTCGCCGGGTAGCCTATTCCCGTAACAAGTGGTAAAGTCTATGTATTCAACATCATAGCGCAAAGTCTAAAGGAGTTCATTCCTTTAGCACAACGTCACATGCGGAACGGATTTAAACAATCCGCATGTAAGCCCGATTCAAACGGTAATCGGTAAGAGCACCTCAAATCCGTTGAAGGCTGAGGATTTGCCAAAAACCCTAAGTCAACGTCTCATACACGTTGCTGTTTAGTCTTTTCACAGGAGAAAGACGAAGTCTACGTATTCAATATCGTAGCACTAAAAGGGTTAACTCTTTTAGCCTAACGTCACGTGCGGAACGGACTTAAACAATCCGCATGCTAGCCCGACTCAAACGGTAGTCGGTAAAGGCTCATCAAATCCGTTGATGGCTGAGAATTTGCCAAAAATTCTATAAGTACAAGTCATTGACGTATCAATTCTATGGATTGGTCTCGTGACTCAAATATCCGCCACGCTCCAATAACTTAAGAGCTTAAACTGTGTATACTCCAGCAGACGTACGAGTATAAACTGTGTCAAACGTCGAACAGCGCATTACAATGAAGCCTGGACGCCGGACAACGCGTCGCAATGAAGCTCAAACGCCGGACGACGCCGTCAATCGATGATCAGTTCTATGTTGAATCAACCGACTCGAGATAAAAAAGCAAGAAATCAGGAATCGACTTCAAGTTCAAAATTCCAACAACGGTCAGACAATAAATGCAGCACCGGAATCCTCACAGGCGTTCTACAAAGCACTGAATGACCTGAAGGAATCGAAGGAATCCAGAAAAGAAGCCATTCCAAAGTCCCGCTACACCGACTGAAGGTTGGGACAATCACATCCAAAGTATTCCAGACTCTTCTATAAAAGAACGAGGCTGAAATACTTTGGAGGGGGTATCTGTAGGCGTATAAAATTGCCTATAGGTCCCTTATCACAGCTCGACGA
>BQKN01054875.1:0-18564 GCA_022839385.1 Asparagus kiusianus | reverse complement strand
CTACCACCTCAAGGACAAGATCCAGGCGTTAATTGACGTAGGGGTCATAACCCCGAAGCCTGCCAAGAATGTAGGAGCGAATGCAGTGTCAATCAGCTTTGGATCGGTGCCCACAACATGGTTCGAGCCGAAACGCGTCACCAAAGTGGGAATGAAGACGGTGAATGATGACCCATATGGACAGCGCCAAAAGGGACTTGTGCCACACACAACACCGAATGACGAAATCCTCTGGGTTCATCCGGATCTTATTGAAGATGAGCAGTGGGCGGATTCCTCGAAAAGAAAGGGTAAAGGCAAGGCCTACAACGCCACTTCCGCAATCTTCGAAGAGGATGGTGATGAAGCTCTTACCTTCCCGCTCTCCGAAGAAGAACAAGAAGTCTTTGCCACCAGAAGCGGAAACCAGTACCACTTCAACTATCCGTCACCTAGTGATCAGTTAGCTGAGCAGGGGGTGACTAAGCGGGGACCAGCCAAAACTCTCACGGAGCTGGGGGTGATTGCAGTTCCTAAACCGGTTGAAAATGCTCGATGACAGCCGGTGGATAAACCGAAAGAAAAGAAACCCCAGGAGGTGCAGAATCCGAAGCAGTCTCGTTTCAATCGTCCGATTGGAAGAGATAAACCGGAGAGCTCGAACACTCCGTGAATCTTCGATATTATGGCTCAACTAGCTAATATTCCAGCGCGGATAACACTGTATGAGTTGCTGCGATTATCTAAGGAGACCAGGGAAGCCTTACAAGAGGCCTTGGCCGATTCAGAAGCATTCCTTACTCGGGTCAAGCCGGTGCCGGAAGAGCCAGAACTATTAGGTCAACAATGCAATATAGCGGCTAAGAACCTTCCCTGCATTACCTTCACCAAAGAGGATATGCAGACGAAGAATTCGAATCATGATCGACCCCTGTATTTCATCGGGTACATTAGCTCCAGCGAAGTCAACCGAATCCAAGTGGATCCGGGTTCCGCTGTGAGTATTATGCCGCTTCGCCTGATGCATAGCCTCGGCATTCCAGTCAGCAAATTAGCATCTACAGGCACTGTCATTTACGGATTCAACACCAGCGGGTCAAGGCCTTTGGGAAAGATCCGGATAAAATGTCAGATGGGTGATCTGAAGACGGAGGTCACGTGTTACGTGATTGATGCTGAAACATCATATAACTTACTACTAGGTCGGCCTTGGATCCATAGTAATGTTATAATTCCTTCCACTCTCCATCAGTGTCTGAAATATGTCGACACAGATGGTAGAGTCAGGACGGTTGTCGCGGATAAGCAACCATTTAAAGGGTTTGAGAATTATTTCACTGATTCTCTCCTTTATGGTAACGAATCCGATACTGAACCATCGGCCCAGGGCACGGACAGCGGAGAAGAAGCTGATTCCGAAGCCGGATTCGATTACAATGGAGGTTTTGTTTTAAATGACATTGTACCCTTTGTAATCAATCTTGACGATGAACAATCGTCAGATGGCAGTTGTAACTGGTAACTTGCCAATATTGAAATAAATGATGATTTAGAGTACTCGTTGTCTCTTGATGATGCGATAAAGGGATTATACGATAATCCGGATTTATATACGCCGCTCCGATCGTCTTATGTAACAAAGAAACACCTCCAGCATTCTTTCAGAACAACCCTGATCGTTCCTGCCAAAATAGGAGGCCAAAAAGAAGTGGTTTACGGTAAAGGAGAGAGTTTTCCATTACCTGATCATTTCTTAAGAGAAGATGAGAATGAAGACAAACCTGGTCGACATTTATCTAAATATAGTCCAGAAGCACGCAAACTCATGGAAAAACAGGGATATGATTTCGCACTCGGAGAGGGTTTATACTTCGATCGAGGTTCCCGTATTCCAGCCAAAGCGGCATATGTACCAAAAGGGAAACCGGATGATTATTACCGTCACAAAAGAGGCTTAGGCTACGTCTCCTCGTCTGATGATGAATATGGTTGGCAAATTATCGATCAAATTGCTAACAAAGCTAAGGATGGGTACTTGTCAGATTCCTCAGAATGGGACTCCGATATAAGTTTGGGGGAAGTATTTAAAGCCCTAATGACGAACATGACTACAGCTGATCCATCTACGATGGAGGACGATGATCAAATGCGAACGTGGGAAGACCCATGGGTTCATCACCTGAACATGTAGTATGGTGATAGGTTTGAACAGAGGGAACCCCCCACTGAAGATGAAGTAGTCCAAATTAATATGGGCGATGAGGCCAACCCAAAGCCCATATTCATCAGCGGTAGTCTTCCCCCAAATGAGAAAGAGGAATTAATTGCTCTCATCAGGGAATATATCGATGTCTTCGCTTGGAACTATGAGGACATGCCAGGGCTCGACCCCAATGTGGCAATGCATCGCCTCGATATCAAGTCGTATGCCAAACCTGTCAAACAACAGCAGAGACGGTTTCGTCCGCAGATTATGGAAGCCATTAAGGCAGATGTTAAGAAATTGATCGACTCAGGATTTATCCGAGAGGAACAGCATCCAGACTGGCTAGCCAATATCATCCCAGTCATGAAGAAAAATGGTAAAATCAGGATATGCATCGACTTCAGAGATCTGAATGCGGCATGTCCAAAAGACGACTTTCCTCTCCCAATCACGGACGTCATCATCGACAATACGTGCGGATTTGAGAGAATGTCCTTTATGGATGGCTTTTCAGGATATAACCAAATCAAGATGCACCCGGATGACGAGAAGCATACAGCGTTCAGAACACCCCTCGGTGTCTTCTGCTACACGGTGATGCCTTTCGGTCTAAAGAATGCAGGCGCCACATACCAGCGAGCAATGACTAAGATTTTCCAAAAGTACCTCAGGAAGACGGTCGAGTGCTACGTTGATGATTTGGTTGTAAAAAGCCGCAACAAGGAAGATCACATCAAGGACTTGAAGACGATGTTCGATCTCATGCGAAGTCATCAATTGAAGATGAACCCCACTAAATCCTTCCTTGGAATGTCCAGCGGAAAATTCCTTGGATTCGTCGTCACCACTAAAGGTATACATATCGATCCTGACAAGGTGAAGGCGATACATGAATTGCAACCCCCGAGAAATCTAAGAGAACTCAAAGTATTGCAAGGACGTTTAGCTTACATACGGCGGTTCATCTCAAATCTTTCTGGGAAGTGCCAACCATTCTCTAAACTAAACAAGAAAGGTGTGTCATTTATTTGGGACGACGCCTGCCAAAAAGCACTTGAAGATATCAAGAGATATCTGACGAACCCTCCTGTTCTCGTCGCACCAAAATCAGGTAAACCGTTCTTGATTTACATCAAGGCGATGAACCATTCGATAAGTGCTTTATTAGCACAAGACGATGATAATGGTCACGAACAGGCGGTTTATTACCTAAGTCGGACTTTGGTAGGCGCTGAGTCCCGATATCCGATAATTGAGAAAGAATGCCTCGCATTGGTATTCGCAGTACAAAAGATGCGGCATTACTTGGTCGGACAGACGATTTATGTTATCTCTAACGTTAATCCAGTATGGGTATTTATGACGCAACCGGGTTCGATGAATTGGCGGTTAGCGAAGTGGGCCCTTCTCTTGTCCCAGTATGATTTGCACTTCAAACAGCAGAAGTCGGTCAAAGGATAAGCGATTTGTGATCTTTTGGCGGCAAACCCGACAACAGATACGGCAGAAGTATATGATGACTTGCCGGATGAAACCCACGAGGTTAATACTACATCACACCAACAAGTATGGCAATTATACTTTGATGGTGCTTCGAGAGCAGTTAATAAGGCAGTAACCCCCGGATGTCCTAGAGTCTCCTCCGTAGTTGGAGTTGTCTTAGTTTCCCCGGGGAAGATTGTAATGCCTCGGGCTTATTCACTGACAGATCCATGTTCCAATAACGTAGCCGAGTACAACGCGCTCCTCATTGGACTCAGTTTCGCCAGGGAGCTGGGGGTCGAATATCTCGAAGCTTTTGGGGATTCTCAATTGATAGTCAACGAAGTCCGTGGAGAGTATGAAGTCAGGAACCAAGACCTGATCCCATACCACCAGGAGGCCGTCAAAATGGCAGATTCTTTCAAAGAATTCTTTATTGAATACATCCCTCGTCTCTAGAACGCTTATGCGGATGTACTGGCAGCACTAGCAGTATCACTCGCGCAGCCGCCCGAAACTGAGCTGCTAGTCACAGTAAGATCATATCAACTCTGTATACCCATATACAATATGGATATCGGAGAGGAAGAAGATGACAGAAACGTAAACGCCAAGGAGGTGAACTCAACTCAAATCGGGTCTGAGTCCCGAGATTGGCGTTTTCCCATCATTGACTACGTCCAATATGGTATTCTGCCAGAGGATGTAAAAGAAAGGGAATCGATCCGCCGAAGAGCACCAAGGTTCTTCTATAATGCCGAGACCCGTACATTATACCGTCGAGGGTATGATGATTTGCTACTCCGATGCCTTTCGAATGAAGAAGCAGAAGAAGTTCTTAAGGAAGCACATGAAGGAGAATGCGGTGCGTATCAGCCTGGTCCTAAACTGTATGATCGCATCAGAAGAATGAGATATTTTTGGCCAACAATGGTACGTGACGCAATCGAATATGCCTGAGGATGTCACGCCTGTCAAGTGCATGCAAATTATATGCACCAACCACCAGAGCGGTTACACACGTCAACCACATCCTGGCCATTCGAGACATGGGGTATGGACATTGTCGGTCCTATTTTTCCCCCTTCTGTCAAAGGTGATCGATTTATTCTCGCAATCACGGATTACTTCTCAAAGTGGGCTGAAGCAATTCCGCTTAAAGAAGTGAAGACAAACAACGTCATTAATTTCATCAAGCATCATGTCATATACCGACACGGCGTGCCAAGACGGATCATTCATGACAACGGTCCACAGTTCATAAGCAACGCTTTCGTCAGGTTTTGTGACAAGTTCAAGATTCAAAATGTTTCGTCAACAGCTTATTATCCCGCTGCGAATGGATTAGCTGAGGCTTTTGTTAGACCCTAGAGAGGGGGGGGGTGATTAGGGTCTTATGCTAATCTAATTCCAATTAATGGCTAATTTAAAATTATATTGAACAATATGTTCTTGCAAGAGATGGATATGAGCAATAAGAACAATAAGACTATGCACAAGTAAATATGAGACAAACAAAACACAAACACACGATATGTTCACGAGGTTCGGTCCCCACGACCTACGTCCCCGCTCCTCACCTCGAGGAGATATCCACTATCACAATCCAGTTTGGAAGCCGGAACTTCTACACACTCGGTTTACAAGTTCACCGAAAACTCTCTCAATACACAATCACTCACAATCACACTTTACACTCTAAGTGTAGGAATCTAGCCCGTGTCCTCCTCCTCAAGTGCTCGATTACAACCTCTCCCTAGGTTCGTCAATCGACACCACTCCTATTGAAATTGACCCCGTCTCTCTCCTCACACTTCTCTCGGTGTACAAGTGTATTACAAGTGATTCTCACAAATAAAAATTGAATATAATGATTTGTTCTCAAATAACAAGTGAGAACACAATGAAGCTCACACTCACTAAATCACACCCCACAACCCACAATATATAATATGAAAATATTAAGCTCAATAAGTGTGTGTGATAACAGTGAATGAAACTCAATAAAAAACTCAATGAAAATAGTTAATCAAATGAGAGTGAAACAATAAACAATATAGGAAAGAGTTTAGAAAGACTTCTCAATGAACAAGAAGAGCTGAAGAAATGAAGATCCAAACAGGATATGAAAGCCTCTTCTTGTTGTAGAAAAACTTCTCTTGGAAACTGATTAACGAAACAACTCTTAAACAGCTCTTAAACGCGATTGATATCTTGTTAAACAACAAACTTGGATTTCTTGGATCTAGGAGAAGAGGAGCAGCAATGGGGTATATATAGCACCCCAATGCAACAGCTGAAAGAATGTAAAAAGACCAAAAAAGCCATTTGAAAAACTAGCCGTTAGGCTCAAACTGACAACTCGTCGGTCGACCGGT
Organism: Asparagus kiusianus; assembly: GCA_022839385.1. NCBI lineage: Eukaryota > Viridiplantae > Streptophyta > Magnoliopsida > Asparagales > Asparagaceae > Asparagus > Asparagus kiusianus. The sequence goes on along the minus strand of BQKN01054875.1, from coordinate 12,519 downwards.
ACGGTCGACCAATTAGTTCAAAAATCCAGAGAAACAGGGTTTTAAAGCTGGCGGTCGACCGACGTAAATTTCGGTCGACCGAAAGGAAATTTCGGGCGACCGACGAAAATTTCGGTCGACCGGAAAAACTTTGAAAAAATTCTCAGAAACAGACTACCTGTCGGTCGACCGTATCGGTCGACCGAAATCTGATATTGGGAATATGACAGGTTTTGGCGGTTTTGAAAATTCGTTAAAAAATATCAGATCATATCCAAAAATAGTGAAACTTTGGGGAAAGTTTACGAATAATGAAATAAACATGTTTGAAAAGAAATTTTTAGAAAATCAATTTTCGTTTGCTAAAACTCCCTGTTTTTGAAGAATGCTTAGAAAACCTGTATTTTTATGAAAGTGAAAGTTGATATAGGACTAGTAAATATTCATATATATATTGTGTATATATTATATGTATATAGTGAAGTATGAAAGAGCTGTAAACAAGAGATAAAGATATTTTAACAACGTTTAATGAAAAAATCATCTATATGATAGAAAACGTCATAAATCGTGTTAAGTATATATATATTGAGCTTGAATATAATCATACAATATATGTAAGTAAACTAAACATATACCTAGGTAGAACCACACAATAGAACTTGAATCTTTAACGCTTGATTGACTTGTGTTGAAATACCTGAAAAGAAACTATAAACACAAAAACACTAGAAAGCTTATTAGTAATGAATTGTTTGCTAAATCATCATCAAAACTATAGGGTCAACAGCTTTTAACAATACGATCATTAAGATCCTGTCAAAGCTCGTGAAGACCAATAAACGAGACTGGGACGATAAACTCGGTGAAGCACTCTGGGCTTATCACACCACCGTACGCACACCTACAGGAGCTACTCCATATTCGTTGGTATATGGATGTGAAGCTGTGCTGCCTTTGGAGATTCAAATCCCATCTCTTCGAATCGCTCTCACAACTAAGATGACGACTGAAGAGCAACATCAGAAACGTCTCGAAGAGCTCGAAATGTTAGATGAAAGGCGCTTGAAAGCTCAACAACACATTGAGTTTTATCAAGCCAGAATATCTAGGTCTTTTAACAAAAGAATCCGACAAAGAAGCTTCAAAGAAGGAGATCTGGTCCTCGCTGCTCGCCGACCGATAATCCTCAACTCCAAGAAGAAAGGTAAATTTGAACCCAAATGGGAAGGACCGTTTATGATAGACACAGTCTACTCAAACGGCGCATATCGCCTCATTTCTTTAGAGGGCGTCAGGCAATTAATGCCAATAAATGGGAAGTTCCTGAAAAAGTACTATCCCTAGTACATTCGGGATAACCCATTTATCGGGAAGTTCCTCGAAGAATATTATACTTAATATTCTAGAGATAACCCAAAGTTATTTCTACCATCAAAATCCCTCACTGATCAATTTCAATTGACAGTGAGTCCACCAAAAATGTCTTTCTGGTCCAAGCCACAAATAAATTCCCCTCTTGAGTCTTTCCATGAACAAGAGGTTCATTTTCAATTCAGAACCTCCTTTCGATAAACGAAAGAGCTCCTCTCTTTTCTCTTTGGTTAAACCTCTTCATGGTTATAACCAAAGTTGAAATTTCATTTCGATAAACGAAAAACTCATCTAGATAACCGATCCTATAAAAGGTAAGCTTATTTAGATCTTTCGGATTCTCGGAGTGGAGATCCCACTTCTAGTTTCTTTCTTGCACTGGAAATAGAATATAAAATTCTTCCTTTCCAGAATCAAGGAATAGAATATAAAATTCTTCCTTCCTTGTTCGGGGAATAGAATATAAAATTCTTCCTTCCCACATCAATCATTTTCCAAGAATTTAGGATTCATCCTAGGAAGTTTATCCCGAATCCTAAGCAGGGATAAGTCTGCATCTAACACGCGCTGCCGGTTTAGTCTTTCTCCGTAGAAGAAGACACCAGAGTTCGATTCTGGGGTATTTTATCCTGAAACCTAAGCAGGGATAAGTCTGCGCCTAACACGCGCCGTCGGTTAGTTCTTAACCGTTAAAAAGAACACTCGCTCACATATTCAATATTGTGGCAGGTTGTTATTAATAACACCAAAATCCATGCCTTACATGCATGGGGAATTTCATCCTGAATCCTAAGAAAGGATATGCCGACGCCTAACACGCGTCACCAGGTTTGTCTTTTACTGTCCAAAAAGACACCAGAGTTCGATTCTGGGGTATCTTATCCTGAAACCTAAGTAGGGATAAGTCAGCGTCTAATACATGTTGCCGGGTAGCCTATTCCCGTAACAATGGCGAAGTCTACGTATTCAAAGTCGTAGCAAAGAGTCTAAGGGAGTTCATTCCGTTAGCACAACGCCACATGCGGAACGGATTTAGACAATCCGCATGCTAGCCTGACTCAAACGGTAGTCGGTAAAGGCTAATCAAATCCGTTGAATGCTAGGGGTTAGCCAAAAATCCTAAAGTCAACGCCTAACACGCGTCGCCGGGTAGCCTATTCCCGTAACAAATGGTAAAGTCTATGTATTCAACATCATAGCACAAAGTCTAAGGGAGTTCATTCCTTTAGCACAACGTCACATGCGGAACGGACTAAAACAATCCGCATGTAAGCCCGATTCAAATGGTAATCGGTAAGAGCACGTCAAATCCGTTGAAGGCTGAGGATTTGCCAAAAACCCTAAGTCAACGTCTCATACACGTCGCTGTTTAGTCTTTTCACAGGAGAAAGACGAAGTCTACGTATTCAATATCGTAGCACTAAAAGGGTTAACTCTTTTAGCTTAACGTCACATGCGGAACGGACTTAAACAATCCGCATGCTAGCCCGACTCAAACGGTAGTCGGTAAAGGCTCATCAAACCCGTTGATGGCTGAGAATTTGCCAAAAATTCTATAAATACGAGTCATTGACGCATCAATTCTATAGATTGGTCTCGTGACTCAAGTATCCTCCACGCTCCAATTCCTTAAGAGCTTAAACAGTGTGTACTCCAGAAGACGTACGAGTATAAACTGTGTCGGACGCCGGACAACGCGTCGCAATGAAGCTTGGACGTCGGACAACGCGTCACAAGGAAGCTCAAACGTCGGACAATGTGTTGCAAATGAAGATTCAACACCGACAACCGATGGTCAGTTCTATGTTGAAACAGCAAACTCGAGCTAAAAAGTCAGGAAATCGAGAATCGACTTCAAGTTCAAAATTCCGATAGACGGTCAGACAATAAATGCAGCACCGGAACCCTTACAGACATTCGACAAAGCACCGAATAGCCTGGAGGACTGAAAGAATCAAGAATAGAAGCCATTCCAAATATCCCTTGGTAACCAATTGAAGGATGGGACAATCATATCCAAAGTATTCCAGACTCTTCAATAAAAGAACGAGACTGAAATACTTTGGAGGGGGTATCTGTAGGCGTATAAAACTGCCTATAGGTCACTTAACACAGCTCGACGACATCAAACCAACCATCGGACGACGTATCCAAACATGACCGTTAGTCCACAACACCGAAGCCAAGTGATACGCGACGAAGCAGATTAACGAGGCTACGAGGCTAACAAACCGTACACAAACAACGGAATAAATCCACTCGCGTGCGGAATCAAGCTAACAGGTTGACGAATCAACGAGTCATCCAACCAAGAGCGGACTCGGACGAATCACGATCGAATTAAGATCAGTTTCGGACTCAAATTCAAAAGTGGATTTACTGCCAAATCAGGAACCGGATTTACTATCAAATCAGGTTAACGAATCAAGTCCGAACAAATCTACCACAAAACGGACACAACGACAGAAAACGGCGAAACCAACACCCAGAGGGGCTCGGCCAAAACCGAGCCACCTCTAGGTGGCTCGGCCAAATCCGAGCCACCCTGAGGTGGCTCAGTGGCCGAGCCACCTCAGGGTGGCTCGGCCAATGCCGAGCCACCTTGAGGTGGCTCGGTGGTTCGGCCACTTGTGCGCGGGCACAGTGAAGGTGGCCTATAAATAGGGGGCTTGGCTCATTTGTCAAAGGGTTGGAAATTTTGGAGGCGAAGCTCTGCTGGATTCGAAGCTCAGATCTAAAAAATATTGAAGCTTTGGGACTTTGAAGACTTGCTCATCCAGATCCGGTGCTCGGCGATCGTCAACGCCAAATAAGGCAAGAGTTCGAGAGGAACCGGATCTCAGATCGGATCTCAGATCTACGCAGGCATACTCCGGATCAAAGCTTGATCTTTGATCCCGATATTCGGGCGATTATTTACTTGGTGAACTAATCCCCCCCGGCTATTATTTCTTTCGTGAAATAATACCCGTCGTACTGTGTAGATCCGACCGGATCTAGATAACGCGGTGGTCCACGGATAAACCCCGGCGCAGGCGAAGAACCCACGCAAGCGAGCGACCGCAAAACAGGAGCTCGTGAATTGTTCGACATACAAGGATAAAAAAGTTGTAATTTTTATTTCTTTTATTTGATCTTCATTGTAACCGGATCTTATAAAAAGACCGGATCTTTGTAACCGAAAAATAGTTATTTGAGATGGCAATGGAATCAGTGAAGAAAGCAACGATTTTTCCCGTGAACAATCTGGCGACCACAGTGGGAGCCGACGATCTCGCTGCCGAGATCGAAGCATCGCAGCCGCGGATCTCAATCCCGGTCATGGAGGAGGTCGAATACGAGTTCGACCAGTAGAAGTTCGAGGAGTACTTGTCGTCCTCGTCCGGATCTACCTCCCCCCGCAAGTCCAAGAAGTTCTCCTCCAGGAGAAAAGCTCGTTGGTATGAAGATGTTGAAAACACCAACGAAGATCTCGTCCCGTTTGATGCCAAAGTCGCATCGGGTGAGATTCCCCCAACTTCCAGCCAGGTCAGATCTGCTCTGGCCAACTCTTCCGCCGCAGAGGGCGTGGTGACTCTCTCGAAGAGAGCCCGCCAAAGGCAACGTCAACGCCTTGCGAAACAATTCGCAAAGGCAATGGAGTCTGTTGACGGGATCCGCTACAACGCGGATTTGAAGAACAAGAGAGGCAAAAAGCCTCAACCACCAATGAATGGTAGCTCCTCCAAGCCGCCAATGAACGAGTGGGTCCGTGTCAAACGGAATCGTTCAACGCTAGAGGAGCGCATTCGCAAGCACCGCGTACTATCAGCGCAGGCACGGGCTCAAGTCGAGGAAGCCCGTAGAAAGCTACAGAAAGAGGTGGCCAAGAAGCCACCACCAACCCGCAAAGTTTGGAGGCCGAAGTCTGAAGCGGCAATTCAGGCTAAGGAGCAACAACTGCAGCCTTCAAAAGTTTAACCTCCGGCGAACCAACCCAAATCGTCGATGATTTCCACAACTGCTCCGGGAGATCCCGCAGGTCCGTCCCAAAGAAGAAAGTCAGTCTTGGAGCGCCTCGGTCCACTTCCTGAGGAGCGAAGCAAAGCTCCAGTCCAAGAACGTTTGGGTCCAATGAAGAAGCCCCGAACGATTCAACATGCTGGGGGTCGCCGCAACCCTCAACATGACAAAGAAATCAGGGCAACTAAGCGCACTACTCTGCGCATCGAAGTCCAGGAGCCCGCCGAGGATTCATGCCCACAAAGGCATGTTTCGAGGCGTGTGACTCTCAAAAGCCCAAAGAAGGCAGTTCGCCCTCAGAAGGAAACGTTATCGTCTGATGACGATGACGTTATACCTGGGAAATCGTGCCAACACACGATAGGTTGCTCCGACTTTCAAACGGACGAGTTGTACTATCGTGTTGGGGGTACGAGCAAAGCCAGAAAGAGAAGTCCTCGAAGGCTAAAAACTCAATGCCCCTGTTCCAAACTCATCCGGGCGGTATTGTCTGAGTGCAACTGCATCAATGCAGTCCCCGAAAGAGTTTCAGTTTTCGAAAGGCTTAGTACCGAGACGCCAAAACCAAGGCATAGGCGTTTCCGACGAAGAAGAACGGTGATCGATGATGGAGAATTTCCAAGGGTCACCACCAATATGACCAGCAAGGGAACATCGGCTCAGGGCAATCCCGAGGCGATTCCAGAGGTGCCCCGACGTGTAACTCGTCTGTAGTCCGGAGCTATCATTCGTGCAACATATGGTAGGGTTCGAACAAGATTACCTTCAGGAGATGAAGAATCAGATGCCGGCTCAGCAGTTGCATCTGATAATACTGTATCCAGCGAAGGACAACCCCGCGAGTCATTCATGATAAGCGCGGAACAAGTGGCCAAGATGCTCGAAGATGCCATGGCCAAACAACAGGAGAGCTTCAGGTTCGAAATGCTGATGGCCATGCAGAATATGAGAGAAATGCATGAGCAACAAATCCAGGCACTGACGAACCAGTAAGGCGAACCAAGCCGCCGTAACCAGGTTGTTCAGGAAGATGAGCACACGGATACGGATGAGGCTCGCAATGCCAATAATCCTCCCGTCAATGCAGGGGGTGGTAATGAGGATGCTAGTCACAATGCCACGCTTCCACCTCAAAATCGTGCTAACGAAAACACGGGTGAAAGTTTGAAGATCAAAAACCTCGAGAGCAAGATCAATACGTTGATTTCTGCTCAAGAGGTGAAGAAAACGGGCATTCCTTGTCCATACCCAAGAGAATGGGAATCAATCCCGTATCCGATGAAGTTCAACCTAATCAACTTCACGCCGTTTGATGGGAAGGGTTCACCCACTCAACATGTGATTTACTTCAAATCACACTTGGGGGTTATCTCTGGCAATGAACCTCTGATGGTACGGTCCTTCGTTGGCACTCTTCGCAGAGCCGCCTTCGATTAGTATCGCCGCCTCAAGCCAGGTAGCGTGAATAGCTGGGATGATATGGAGACTAAGTTCCTCACCAATTTCTTCAACGACGACACCGAGATATCTATCGGATCGTTGCTGGACGAGAAACAGAAAGACGGGGAGTTAGTCGACACCTTCGTCAAAAGGTTCCGGAACAAGGCGATGAATTGCCGGGACCCGATCACTGAGGAGTTCATTCTCCAGACCTGCCACAACAATCTTTCATTGGACGTGTTGGAAGCAATGGGGACAGCACCGTCCAAAACGTGGAAGGATCTGAAGGTCCGAGGGGAACAAGCTGAGCGATTCCTCAGAAGGAAGAAGGCGGAGAGAGGCCAGCAAGCGGCGAATGCTCCAACGCAGAACTTCAACCCAAGGGGGAAAGGTAAGGCACATGCTAATACAGTTGATGCTAACCAAACTTTCCAATTGCAACCTCAGCAACAGCAGCAGCGGCAACAACGGCCTCAGAAGCAGAAATCTTCGGAGCCAAGGTTTCCCAAAGTTTATTCCTTCAAAGATGATGAAGTTCTCGGCATCTTCAAGTACCTGTTGGAGAATAACAAAATCCAGCTGCCGGCGATCGTAGATCAAGAAGGGGCCAGCAAAGTGACGGATCCGAAGTACTGTGCGTACCATAGAGCGGTCCATCACCCTACGAGGTCATACTACCACCTCAAGGACAAGATCCAGGCGTTAATTGACGTAGGGGTCATAACCCCGAAGCCTGCCAAGAATGTAGGAGCGAATGCAGTGTCAATCAGCTTTGGATCGGTGCCCACAACATGGTTCGAGCCGAAACGCGTCACCAAAGTGGGAATGAAGACGGTGAATGATGACCCATATGGACAGCGCCAAAAGGGACTTGTGCCACACACAACACCGAATGACGAAATCCTCTGGGTTCATCCGGATCTTATTGAAGATGAGCAGTGGGCGGATTCCTCGAAAAGAAAGGGTAAAGGCAAGGCCTACAACGCCACTTCCGCAATCTTCGAAGAGGATGGTGATGAAGCTCTTACCTTCCCGCTCTCCGAAGAAGAACAAGAAGTCTTTGCCACCAGAAGCGGAAACCAGTACCACTTCAACTATCCGTCACCTAGTGATCAGTTAGCTGAGCAGGGGGTGACTAAGCGGGGACCAGCCAAAACTCTCACGGAGCTGGGGGTGATTGCAGTTCCTAAACCGGTTGAAAATGCTCGATGACAGCCGGTGGATAAACCGAAAGAAAAGAAACCCCAGGAGGTGCAGAATCCGAAGCAGTCTCGTTTCAATCGTCCGATTGGAAGAGATAAACCGGAGAGCTCGAACACTCCGTGAATCTTCGATATTATGGCTCAACTAGCTAATATTCCAGCGCGGATAACACTGTATGAGTTGCTGCGATTATCTAAGGAGACCAGGGAAGCCTTACAAGAGGCCTTGGCCGATTCAGAAGCATTCCTTACTCGGGTCAAGCCGGTGCCGGAAGAGCCAGAACTATTAGGTCAACAATGCAATATAGCGGCTAAGAACCTTCCCTGCATTACCTTCACCAAAGAGGATATGCAGACGAAGAATTCGAATCATGATCGACCCCTGTATTTCATCGGGTACATTAGCTCCAGCGAAGTCAACCGAATCCAAGTGGATCCGGGTTCCGCTGTGAGTATTATGCCGCTTCGCCTGATGCATAGCCTCGGCATTCCAGTCAGCAAATTAGCATCTACAGGCACTGTCATTTACGGATTCAACACCAGCGGGTCAAGGCCTTTGGGAAAGATCCGGATAAAATGTCAGATGGGTGATCTGAAGACGGAGGTCACGTGTTACGTGATTGATGCTGAAACATCATATAACTTACTACTAGGTCGGCCTTGGATCCATAGTAATGTTATAATTCCTTCCACTCTCCATCAGTGTCTGAAATATGTCGACACAGATGGTAGAGTCAGGACGGTTGTCGCGGATAAGCAACCATTTAAAGGGTTTGAGAATTATTTCACTGATTCTCTCCTTTATGGTAACGAATCCGATACTGAACCATCGGCCCAGGGCACGGACAGCGGAGAAGAAGCTGATTCCGAAGCCGGATTCGATTACAATGGAGGTTTTGTTTTAAATGACATTGTACCCTTTGTAATCAATCTTGACGATGAACAATCGTCAGATGGCAGTTGTAACTGGTAACTTGCCAATATTGAAATAAATGATGATTTAGAGTACTCGTTGTCTCTTGATGATGCGATAAAGGGATTATACGATAATCCGGATTTATATACGCCGCTCCGATCGTCTTATGTAACAAAGAAACACCTCCAGCATTCTTTCAGAACAACCCTGATCGTTCCTGCCAAAATAGGAGGCCAAAAAGAAGTGGTTTACGGTAAAGGAGAGAGTTTTCCATTACCTGATCATTTCTTAAGAGAAGATGAGAATGAAGACAAACCTGGTCGACATTTATCTAAATATAGTCCAGAAGCACGCAAACTCATGGAAAAACAGGGATATGATTTCGCACTCGGAGAGGGTTTATACTTCGATCGAGGTTCCCGTATTCCAGCCAAAGCGGCATATGTACCAAAAGGGAAACCGGATGATTATTACCGTCACAAAAGAGGCTTAGGCTACGTCTCCTCGTCTGATGATGAATATGGTTGGCAAATTATCGATCAAATTGCTAACAAAGCTAAGGATGGGTACTTGTCAGATTCCTCAGAATGGGACTCCGATATAAGTTTGGGGGAAGTATTTAAAGCCCTAATGACGAACATGACTACAGCTGATCCATCTACGATGGAGGACGATGATCAAATGCGAACGTGGGAAGACCCATGGGTTCATCACCTGAACATGTAGTATGGTGATAGGTTTGAACAGAGGGAACCCCCCACTGAAGATGAAGTAGTCCAAATTAATATGGGCGATGAGGCCAACCCAAAGCCCATATTCATCAGCGGTAGTCTTCCCCCAAATGAGAAAGAGGAATTAATTGCTCTCATCAGGGAATATATCGATGTCTTCGCTTGGAACTATGAGGACATGCCAGGGCTCGACCCCAATGTGGCAATGCATCGCCTCGATATCAAGTCGTATGCCAAACCTGTCAAACAACAGCAGAGACGGTTTCGTCCGCAGATTATGGAAGCCATTAAGGCAGATGTTAAGAAATTGATCGACTCAGGATTTATCCGAGAGGAACAGCATCCAGACTGGCTAGCCAATATCATCCCAGTCATGAAGAAAAATGGTAAAATCAGGATATGCATCGACTTCAGAGATCTGAATGCGGCATGTCCAAAAGACGACTTTCCTCTCCCAATCACGGACGTCATCATCGACAATACGTGCGGATTTGAGAGAATGTCCTTTATGGATGGCTTTTCAGGATATAACCAAATCAAGATGCACCCGGATGACGAGAAGCATACAGCGTTCAGAACACCCCTCGGTGTCTTCTGCTACACGGTGATGCCTTTCGGTCTAAAGAATGCAGGCGCCACATACCAGCGAGCAATGACTAAGATTTTCCAAAAGTACCTCAGGAAGACGGTCGAGTGCTACGTTGATGATTTGGTTGTAAAAAGCCGCAACAAGGAAGATCACATCAAGGACTTGAAGACGATGTTCGATCTCATGCGAAGTCATCAATTGAAGATGAACCCCACTAAATCCTTCCTTGGAATGTCCAGCGGAAAATTCCTTGGATTCGTCGTCACCACTAAAGGTATACATATCGATCCTGACAAGGTGAAGGCGATACATGAATTGCAACCCCCGAGAAATCTAAGAGAACTCAAAGTATTGCAAGGACGTTTAGCTTACATACGGCGGTTCATCTCAAATCTTTCTGGGAAGTGCCAACCATTCTCTAAACTAAACAAGAAAGGTGTGTCATTTATTTGGGACGACGCCTGCCAAAAAGCACTTGAAGATATCAAGAGATATCTGACGAACCCTCCTGTTCTCGTCGCACCAAAATCAGGTAAACCGTTCTTGATTTACATCAAGGCGATGAACCATTCGATAAGTGCTTTATTAGCACAAGACGATGATAATGGTCACGAACAGGCGGTTTATTACCTAAGTCGGACTTTGGTAGGCGCTGAGTCCCGATATCCGATAATTGAGAAAGAATGCCTCGCATTGGTATTCGCAGTACAAAAGATGCGGCATTACTTGGTCGGACAGACGATTTATGTTATCTCTAACGTTAATCCAGTATGGGTATTTATGACGCAACCGGGTTCGATGAATTGGCGGTTAGCGAAGTGGGCCCTTCTCTTGTCCCAGTATGATTTGCACTTCAAACAGCAGAAGTCGGTCAAAGGATAAGCGATTTGTGATCTTTTGGCGGCAAACCCGACAACAGATACGGCAGAAGTATATGATGACTTGCCGGATGAAACCCACGAGGTTAATACTACATCACACCAACAAGTATGGCAATTATACTTTGATGGTGCTTCGAGAGCAGTTAATAAGGCAGTAACCCCCGGATGTCCTAGAGTCTCCTCCGTAGTTGGAGTTGTCTTAGTTTCCCCGGGGAAGATTGTAATGCCTCGGGCTTATTCACTGACAGATCCATGTTCCAATAACGTAGCCGAGTACAACGCGCTCCTCATTGGACTCAGTTTCGCCAGGGAGCTGGGGGTCGAATATCTCGAAGCTTTTGGGGATTCTCAATTGATAGTCAACGAAGTCCGTGGAGAGTATGAAGTCAGGAACCAAGACCTGATCCCATACCACCAGGAGGCCGTCAAAATGGCAGATTCTTTCAAAGAATTCTTTATTGAATACATCCCTCGTCTCTAGAACGCTTATGCGGATGTACTGGCAGCACTAGCAGTATCACTCGCGCAGCCGCCCGAAACTGAGCTGCTAGTCACAGTAAGATCATATCAACTCTGTATACCCATATACAATATGGATATCGGAGAGGAAGAAGATGACAGAAACGTAAACGCCAAGGAGGTGAACTCAACTCAAATCGGGTCTGAGTCCCGAGATTGGCGTTTTCCCATCATTGACTACGTCCAATATGGTATTCTGCCAGAGGATGTAAAAGAAAGGGAATCGATCCGCCGAAGAGCACCAAGGTTCTTCTATAATGCCGAGACCCGTACATTATACCGTCGAGGGTATGATGATTTGCTACTCCGATGCCTTTCGAATGAAGAAGCAGAAGAAGTTCTTAAGGAAGCACATGAAGGAGAATGCGGTGCGTATCAGCCTGGTCCTAAACTGTATGATCGCATCAGAAGAATGAGATATTTTTGGCCAACAATGGTACGTGACGCAATCGAATATGCCTGAGGATGTCACGCCTGTCAAGTGCATGCAAATTATATGCACCAACCACCAGAGCGGTTACACACGTCAACCACATCCTGGCCATTCGAGACATGGGGTATGGACATTGTCGGTCCTATTTTTCCCCCTTCTGTCAAAGGTGATCGATTTATTCTCGCAATCACGGATTACTTCTCAAAGTGGGCTGAAGCAATTCCGCTTAAAGAAGTGAAGACAAACAACGTCATTAATTTCATCAAGCATCATGTCATATACCGACACGGCGTGCCAAGACGGATCATTCATGACAACGGTCCACAGTTCATAAGCAACGCTTTCGTCAGGTTTTGTGACAAGTTCAAGATTCAAAATGTTTCGTCAACAGCTTATTATCCCGCTGCGAATGGATTAGCTGAGGCTTTTGTTAGACCCTAGAGAGGGGGGGGG
>BQKN01054872.1:0-21296 GCA_022839385.1 Asparagus kiusianus | reverse complement strand
ACAGCTGTATATAAATAGACCATTAAGGTCAAATCGAAAGGTCATTCGACTTTTCCCCTTTTCCCAAACAGGGCTCCTGTTCATCTTCTCCGCCATTTCAAGGGGAGAACAAGTTCACCCCCGATCTTCTTCCTCGTCGTGATTAAAATGGTTCTCAAAAAGAAAACCACTTCCAAACCAAGGGCTGCTCCGGCTCAAAGTTCCCCTCCGGCTAAAGCTTCTGTTGATGCTCGAACCGCTGCACCGCAGCTTCCAATCTCTTCATCTAGCGGTAAGATTGAACCAACATAGGTTGTTTTGAACCAATCTCTCACCTTTGACCCTTGATCAGTGGTTTGTATCTCACCATTAAACTCGAGGGAGGATCCTCAGAGTTTATCCCATTTGAGAAAACGTATGGTTAAATCCATCGTTCACAAAATTTCAACGCAGGTTCAGGCCTTGCGTTCCAAAACTTGGATGTGGGTTAAAACCCTGCGTTTGAGGATTTGGACGCAAGTCTTGACTTTGTGTCTTAAAGAAATTTGGATGCGGGTTGGGACTCTGTGTTTAAAGATCCGAACGCAGGTCTTGACCTTATGTTCCAAAGAGATTTGGATGCGGGTTGAGACTCTGTGTTTAAAGATCCGAACGCAAGTCTTGACCTTATGTTCCAAAGAGATTTGGATGCGGGTTGAGACTCTGTGTTTGGAGATCCAAACGCGGGTCTTGACCTTGCATTCTTGATTTAGACCTTTCCACTCAATTGACTGATTTTTCCTATCTGCAGCATGCTATTCCAACGAGCCCCTTTCTTTCAAACATTATTTTGGTCATGCGGGAAGCCCGGAGAAAAATGCAGTCTTTAGTTTTCACTTTGAGTACCCAGTTTTTGAAGACACAAACCAAGAACGAGCAAAGCTTATTACCCAAGCCTTCCCTGAGACTCTCAGGTCTTTGGTTACGGATGCTAAGTTTGAAACTGCGGGGCGTGAGATTCTAAAGAAGCCATCCTTCCTCTTCGGAGATTCTGTCAACATGGATCCCAAGCGAATGTCCGAGGGGAATTACAAATGGTTGAGGGTCGTAAACAATCGCCGTCTTTTTCTTCCCAATTTAGAGCGGATGTGGCCCATCTCTTATTACCAATGTGCATCTATCCCACGGTCAATGAATTGGGAACTTGTTCAGGACCAAGGCGGTGTCGCTACAGGACACATCACTTATCGGGGCACTCATTCTGCCGGTTTTAATAACTTTATGGCTTTGAAGCCGGGCTCATTCAAAAAAGAACATCCCGTCGGAGAGTCCGCTAAGCTGGCGGCGGTTTTCATTAGGAAATTTATCTCGGTCCAGGGAGAGTTCCCTGCTCAAGATTTCAGAGCTCCCACATGGGTTCACTCCAGTGAGTCGGACTGGTGGGCCCGGATGATAAATTTTGTCTTGGAACAGCTAGAAGAACCTTTAAGAATTTCTGAATTACGGGTTCCAATAACGGCTACTCAATATGGAATCACTCCAAACTACAGTGGGCTTTTCGCTATGTTGGAGTTCTACAATCCTCACACCGGCACCTTTTTCACCCCAGTTGGTGAATTAGGTTTTGCTCTTCATGAGATGTTTGAGATTTCCGGTTTATCTTTCGGAGAATTGCCTTATGAGGAGTTTGTTCCTGGAAGCAGAGAGCTGGAAAATCTGAAAAAGACCGCTCCCGACCTATATAACACTTACTGGGAACTGATGTGCCATTTCCAGATATGTGCACAAACTACCGGAAAAAGAGCCGGCGGCGTGAAACAAGGACAATGGGCTGAGTATCTGTTCCGGAATGTGGGGGATAAAGAGGCAGAGGTGACACGTTTGGCTGCTAGTACTCTTGAAGAAATCAATGAACGCATCAATGACGCGACCTCTCACTATACTTGTGAAGTAAAAGAGGATGTCTTCCCGACATTTACCACATTTGAGAGCTTCCATTACCAAGCAGAAGTCCCAATCTCCGACATGGCTTTGTTCGCAGGTTTTCTTACTCTTTGGTTAAAGAGATGTGTAGTACCTACCAGGCCGGTGGATGCTATTACGGTGGAGGTATTGTACCCTGCTGTACTTCTAGCTCATGGATGGCCCTTGAATCTTCTTTCGGCTATGGTGTGCTGTTTGCAGAGCGGCTTGCGGGAATTGTCTTCCGAGTTTATCGCCGTCAAGAAATCGGATTTAGATGGGAAAACTGTCATTCAAACTCCGACCCCTCGAGTACCGATGCCATATATTTACCTGGTATCTTGGTTTGTTTTGCACTGTCCTTCAATAATGTCGACTCCTGAATATGATGATTCCTCGGCGCCTCTTGTTCAACAGTTAGAAACTGCCGAATGGGTCGGTTGGTACCAAGTGAAGTTCCGTGAAATCTTCAGGCAAGAACATAATTATGAGATCGCTTGCAAATTCCCCGCTTTTGAAGGTGGTGCGTATGGAGAACTCCATCAAGACACCCCCGGACGGAACGCTTTTACCACACTTAGTAGAGGTGCTTTTTGGTGGCTCATAAATATCCGCCCGGGTTACCTCATTTTTCGGCAAGGGAGAAAATGTTTTATTGAACCCTATCAGCCTTATCGCTTTTCTCGACAATTTGGCTATGACCAACTCTACATCGGGAATCCAAATCCTGCTCTTGCGTATACAGGAAACGTATATGAAGGAGCAAGAGCCTGGTACTTCTCAGTAGCGGGATGCACAGGCGTGAAGTTTCGTCTTCCGCATAAGATGCCCAATATTCGTACTTCTTTGAGTTTCTGCACGTGGTACCAAGCTGCCTCCCAAGTTCCGGCTTACAACATGAACACCTCTTGCTTGAGGGCCATCCGTAGATGGTATGCTGCCAAGAGGAATGCTAAACGGTTCCGTGCCCGGGGGGCTAACGAATACTTGACATATGAAAAGGCGATCACGGAGGGTGAACAGCAACAATTACCAGAAACCGAACAGCAACATCCACCGGAAGGAGCTCAAGAAGAGGTCAGATTGCCGGATACTCATGCGGTGGAACCTTCAAGAGTTCTGACTCGGAGTAAGAGTGCTCTTGGAAAGAGAGCAATGGATGCGGCTGAAGCAGCTAAATACGACAAACGAGCTCGTCGGAAATTAGCACTCGAACCTCCTGTTTCTAAGCTTATGTCAGATGCTCAGAAAGCATGGCATGCTGAAGAGGAAGAGCAAGAGTCGGCTGCTATGCAACTCTCGCCTCAGCTTGGTCTTCCCAACGTTGGTCCTGCTTTAGAAGGTCCTGCCTCTTCCGCCCACTCGCTGCATGAAGACGATCGTGGCGATGAATCATTTGCTGGGGGTATGGAAATTATCCCTGAAGACACGCTTCGTGATACTGCCTCCACTGCTCATGCTGTTGAAGAAGATAGACCTCCGGTCTCGGAACCTATGATATCTAGTCAAGAGGAATTGGTGGTAGACAAGTCTCCTTCTGCTTCTGTGCTATTACCACCTGCATCAGATGTACAGGCTAGCCCTACCACTGGCATCATATCGAAGCCTGCCCTCGTTGAAGATCCACCAACATTCGCTCCTGTGGCTGAAGAGGGACCTACAGATCATGGCGACGGTGCAGACGATACAGATGATGATGATGATCAAGGTGGAAGTGACGAGGACAATGACAACCTAAGTGAGGATGACGACGGTCTCGGGGAGTGGAATATTCGACCACCCTCTTCTTCAGATAAAGCTTCACCATACATTCCCTTACCTCTTGAGGGTAAGTATCACTTGTTCTGATTCGCAACCCATCTTTATTGCTGACTTAAATAATTTCCTCGTGCAGATCCTATGGTGCATGAAGCGAGTACTGTTACTCCTCCTTCATCGCAACAGCTCATGCTAGCACCAGCTCAGATGTCAGAGCCTTCTCACTCAGAGCCCTCAACAACGACTCTCCCGCCGACGACTTTATTGACCATTTCCTTAGCTTCTACAGAAGTTGTAGACGTGCCAAGATCATCTCAGGCGGGGGAATTGATGGTTCTGCAATCGAGTCCATCTCACCTGGATATTGGTGTCCCTTCTCAAGCCACTACACCGAAATCGCCCGCTGGTCTTCTACTCGGCTTCGCGTCTACGGAAGTTTCTGCACCGTCTCCCATTGCTATTTCGAGTCCGATAGACGTACCAGATTTTGTCAAGATTTCCCTTGACAACTTGAAAGGGCTTATTGTAGGCGTGTAAAATTGCTTATAGGTCCCTTAGCTTAGCTCGGCATGATGATTCGACAAATCAACGGACGTTCGAGCGACGAAACGAACTAAAGAGGCTACGAAGCTAACGAACCGCACGTGAACAACGTCGATGGTTCGGGGAGTCAACGAGTCATCCAACAAAGTGGATTTGAACTCAAACACCGACTGGGTTTTACTGCCAAATCAGGAATCAAGTCAACAAATCAACAAAACAGCCGAACAACGGACACAAAAAACCGGAAACAACGAAAAACGACGAGACCAGCGCACCTAGGGGAACTCGGCCCGAACCGAACCACCCAGAGGTGGCTAGGCGCTGTTTTGTGCCAAAGGCACAGTTTTGAGTGCCTATAAATAGGCCTGGCACTCGTTCATTTGAGAGGACTTTTGGTTGAACTTCTGAAGAGCCGAAACTCTACCGGATTGTCATCTCAACTTGGAATTGTGAAGGCTTGAAGCTTGGACCCTCGGATTCAGTTTTCGGCGAGCACCCGCGACAAACAAGGCAGGAGTTCGAAGAAGCTAATCCTCAGATCTACATCGTTCTACTCCGGATCTAAGCTTGGTTCTTAGATCCCGAGATTCGAGCGGTCGTTTCCTTGGCGAAACGATCCCTCCCGGCTATTATCTCCTTGGTGGGATAATACCCGTAATACGTTGTAGATCTGCTTGGATCCAGATCTCGCGGTGGTCAACGGTAATCAACCCCGGCGCAGGCAAAGAACCCCACAAAGCGAGCGACCGCAAAACAGGAGCTCGCGATCTGTTCAAAGGAAAGTTGTAATTTTTTGTTTCTTTCTTTATTTTGATCTCCATTGTAACCGGCTCTTATAAAAAGACCGGATATTTTGTGAAACGCATAAAGTTGTTTTCCAAGTTTGTAATGGAATCCTCAATGAAGAAGAACACGATTTTCCACGCGAACAATCTGGCGACCACAGTGGGAGCCAACAGCTTCGCTGCCGAAGCTGGAGCGTCGCAGCCGCGGATCTCGATCCCGGTCGTGGAGGAGGTCGAGTATGAATTCGACCAACAGAAGTACGAGGAATACGTCTCCTCGTCCGGATCTACCTCCTCCCCTAAGTCCAAGAAGTCCCAAAAGCTCTCCTCTAGGAGAAAGGTGCGTTGGTGCGATGAAGTTGAAGCCACCAACGACGACCTCACCCCAATCGACGCCGAAGCCGCGTTGAGTGAGGTCCTACCGACCTCAAAGAAGGTCAAATCCGCCATTGAAGGTGTGGTGACCCTCTCCAAGAGAGCCCGCCAAAGGCAACGTCAGCGCCTCGTGAAGCAATTCGCCAAGGCCATGGAGTCCGTTGACGGGGTCCGTTATCATGCGGATCTGAAGAACAAACGAGGCAAGCAGCCTCAACAGCAAATGTAGGGTGGTTCCTCTAAACCGTCAACTATGGAGTGGGTCCGTGTCAAACGGAATCGCTCGACTTTGGAGGAGCGCATCCGCAAACGCCGCGCGTTATCGGCGCAAGCACGGGCCAAAGCTGAAGAAGCCCGTCGGAAGTTGCAGAAGGAGGTGGTCAAGAAGCCGCCACCAACTCGCAAGGTTTGGAGGCCAAAGTCTGAAGCGGCGATTCAGACCAAGGAGCAAAAGTTGCAGCCTCCGAAAGTTCAACTTCCGGCGAATCAACCAAAATCGTCGGTAATTGCCGCAACTGCCCTGGGAGATCCTACAGGACCATCCCAGAAGAAAAGATCAGTTTTGGAGCGCCTCGGTCCACTTCCGAAGGAACGAGGTAAAACTCCAATTCAAGAACGCTTGGGGCCAATGAAGAAACCCCAAACAATGCAACACGCTGGGGGTCGCCGCAACCCTCAACACTTGGAGCAAACCGCGGCACCCAAGCGCACAACTTTGCGCATAGAAGTGCAAGATTCCGCTGAAGATTCACGTCCACGAAGACGCGTTTCGAGGCGTATAACTCTTGAGAGCCCGAAAAAGACAATTATTCCTCAGAAGGAAATGTTGTCATCTGATGACGACAACGTTATACCTGAGAGGTCGTGCCAACACACGATAGCTTGCTCTGACCTTCAAACAGATGAGCTGTACTATCGTGCCGGGGGTACGAACAAATCCAGAAAGAGAAGCCCTCGAAGGTTCGGGACTCAGTGTCCTTGTTCAAATCTCATTCGGGCGGTACTATCTGAATGCAATTGTGTTAAGGCGGTCCCCGAAAGAGTATCGGTGTTCGAAAGACTTAGCACCGGAGCGCCAAGGCCAAGGCATAGGCGTTTCCAACGAAGGAAAACAAGGGTCGAGGACGGTGAACATTCAAGGGTCACCGCCAACATGACCAGCACAGGAACAGCGGCTCAGGATAATCCCGAGACGATTCCAGAAACATCCCGACCCAGGACCCGTTTACAATCTGGGGCTATCATTCGCGCGACGTATGGTAGAATCCGAACGAGAGTACCTTCGGGAGACGAAGAATCAGATGCTGGCTCAGCAGTGGCGTCTGATAACACAGTGTCCAGCGAAGGACAACCCCGCGAGGCGTTTATGATAAACGCAGAGCAAGTGGCCAAGATGCTTGAAGATGCCATGGCCAAACAACAGGAGACCTTTCGGTTCGAAATGCAAATGGCTATGCAGAACATGAGAGAAATGCATGACCAATAGCTTCAACCATTAAGGAACCAACAAGGGGAACCAAGTCAGCCCAACCAGAACAACCTGGAAGATGAGGGTACAAATGAAGCTCGCAACATCAATAACCCTCCCATTAATCCAGGGGGTGGTAACGATAATGCTAGCGAAGACGCAGGTGAAAGCCTGAAAATTAAGAACCTCGAAAGCAAAATCAATACATTGATTTCTGCTCAAGAGACTAAAAAGACGGGCATTCCCTGTCCTTACCCAAGAGAGTGGGAATCGATCCCATATCCGGCAAAGTTTAGTCTAATCAACTTCACGCCGTTTAATGGGATGGGTTCACCAACTCAGCATTTGATTTATTTCAAATCGCACTTGGGAGTCATCTCAGGTAATGAGCCTCTGATGGTGCGGTCATTCGTTGGCACTCTTCGCGGAGCTGCCTTCGATTGGTATCGTCGCCTCAAGCCAGGAAGCATAAACAGCTAGGACGACATGGAGACCAAATTCCTTGCGAATTTCTTCGACGACGACACTGAAATCTCTATCGGGACATTGCTCGATGAGAAGCAGAAGGACGGAGAATTAGTCGAAGTCTTCGTCAAAAGGTTCCGGAATAAGGCGATGAATTGCCGGGACCCGATCAGCGAGGAGTTCATTCTTCAGACCTGCCACAACAACCTCTTGCTGGATGTTTTGGAAGCAATGGGCACAGCTCCATCCAAGACATGGAAGGACTTAAAGGTCCGAGGCGAGCAAGCTGAGCGGTTCCTCAGGAGGAAGAAGGCGGAGAGAGGCCAACCAGCTACAAATCCTCCGAAGCAGAACTTCAATCAGAAGGGAAAAGATAAAGCTCAGGTTAATGCTGTTGATGCTAACCAAACCTTTCAATTGCAACCTCAGCAACAGCAGCAGCAGCAGCAACGAGCTCCACAGCAATCGCAGCCACATTGGCAGCAGCGGTCTCAGAAGCAAAAGTCTTCGGAGCCGAGGTTTCCCAAAGTCTACTCCTTCAAAGATGACGAAGTTCCTGGCATCTTCAAATATCTGTTGGAGAACAACAAGATCCAGCTGCCGGCGATTGTGGATCATGAAGGGGCCACTAAAGTGACGGACCCGAGCTACTACGCGTATCACAGAGCGGTCCACCACCCTACGAAGTCCTGTTATCACCTCAAGGACAAGATCCAGGCGTTGATCGATGTAGGAGTCATAACTCCGAAACCGGCCAAGAATGTAGGAGCAAATGCGGTGTCGATCAGTTTTGGGTTAGTACCCACAGCTTGGTTTGAGCCGAAGCGTGTCACCAAAGTTGGGATGAGGACGGTGAATGACGACCCGCACGGACAGCGCCAAAAGGGACTAGTGCCACACACGGCTCCGAATGGCGAAATCCTTTGGGTTCACCCCGACCTGATTGAAGATGAACAATGGGCCGGATCATCATCCACGAAGAAATCTAAAGGGAAAGGAAAGTCTTGCTACGGAATTTCCGCCATCCCAGGGAAAGACGACGAAGGAATCCCAACTTTCCCACTTTCTGAAGATGAACAAGAAGTCTTCACCACCAGAAGCGGGAACCAATACCACTTCAACTATCCGTCACATAATGAACAAGCAGCTAAGTTAGGGGTGACAAAACAGGGACCAGCCAAGACTCTCACAGAAATAGGGGTGATCCCAATTCCCAAACCGGCTGAAGATGTTCGACGACAGCCGGCAGATAAACAGAAAGACAAAGTATCCCAAGAGGTTCAGAACCCGAAGCAGTCTCGCTTCAGTCGTCCGATTGGAGGAGATAAACCGGGAAGTTCGAAAAATCCACGTGTCTTCGACATCATGGTTCAGCTAGCCAACATTCCAGCAAGGATAACACTTTACGAATTGCTGCGGCTATCTAAGGAAACTAGAGAGGCCTTGCAAGAAGCCCTGGCCGATTCAGAGGTGTTCCTTACTCGAGTCAAACCAGCACCCGAGGAACTGGAATTGTCAGCCCAACAATGTAATGTGGCAGCCAAGAACATTCCCTGCATCACCTTCACCAAAGAGGACATGCAGACGAAGAATTCGAACCATGATCGACCCCTGTACTTCGTCGGGTACATTGGCTCCAGCGAAGTCAACCGAATCCAAGTAGATCCGGGTTCCGCTGTGAGTATTATACCACTTCGACTGATGCACAGCCTTGGCATTCCAATCAGCAAGTTGGCGTCTACAGGCACAGTCATATACGGATTTAACACCAGCGGGTCGAGACCTTTGGGTAAAATCCGGATAAAGTGCCAAATGGGCGATTTAAAGACGGAGGTCACGTGCTACGTGATTGATGCTGAGACATCCTATAACTTACTATTGGGTCGGCCTTGGATCCATAGTAATGTTATAGTTCCCTCCACTCTACATCAGTGTTTGAAATATGTCGACACTGATGGAAGAGTTAGGACGGTGGTCGCGGATAAGCAACCATTCAAAGGGTACGAGAACTACTTCACAGATTCTCTCCTTTATGGTAATGAATCCGACACGGAACCATCGATCCAAGGCACGGACAGCGGAGAAGAAGCTGATTCCGAAGCCGGATTCGATTACAATGGTGGTTTTGTTTTTAATGACATTGTACCCTTTGTAATCAATCTCGACGACGAACAGTCGTCAGATGGCGGTTGTAACTGGCAACTTGCCGAACCTGAAATAAATAATGGTTTAGAGTACTCCTTGTCTTTTGATGATGTGATAAAGGGATTGTACGATAATCCCGAATTATGTATGCCGCTCCGATCGTCGTATGTAACGAAGAAGCGTCTCCAACACTCTTTCGGAACAACTCAGATTATTCCTGCCAAAATAGGGGGACAAAAAGAAGTGATCTTCGGTAAAGGAGAAAGTCTTCCGGTGCCAGATCATTTCCTAAGAGAGGATGAAGATGGTGACAAATCTGGTTTACATTTATCTAAGTACAATCCAGAAGCGCGCAAGCTCATGGAAAGACAAGGATATGATTTCACACTCGGAGAAGGTCTATACTTCGATCGAGGTTCCCGTGTCCCAGTCAAAGCGGCGTATGTACCAAAGGGTAAACCAGAGGGCTATTATCGTCACAAGAGGGGCTTAGGCTACGTTTCGTCAGATGATGAATGTGGCTGGCAAATCATAGATCAAATTGCTAACAAAGCCAAGGATCGGTACTTGCTAGATTCGTCAGCTGAAGATTCCGACACAAGTTTGGGAGAAATGTTCAAAACCTTAATGTTGAACATGACTACGGCTGATCCATCTACAATGGAGGACGACGATCAAATGCAAACGTGGGAGGACCCATGGGTTCATTGATGCGGCATAATTATGTACCAAAATTGCAAGTGCACAATTTATCAAGTTATAGTATAAAAAATATCGATCCCACGAGGAAGGTGATTTTAAGAGATTATTAGAAATGGTTCTTATGTTGTGTATGACAATTAGGAATAAAGAATAAGTGTGATTGTGATGAGTGATTATTTTGATTTATGTGCAAGAGATAATAAATTGAATTTTAGAGGAGAAAGAAGAATCAAAGAATAAATGAAATCACGAGGCAAGAAATATGAATTAATAAAATCAAGAAATAAAACTAAGAATGAAAAGAAAATAAAAGAAAGTCAAGATGGAGGATTCAAAAGAGGTAAGAAATCTAGAATATAATCCACTAACTAATTTCAATTACAAAATATGAACTATTCTCTTTTTATCATATTTCAACCTAGATTTATTAAGCATAGATTATCAAACCATTTAAGGAAAGTGTAACCTATCAAATTATCATCTAAGTCAAAATTACTATTCATGATAAGAACAACAACATGATAATAATCCTAGAATTCATAAGCATAACCTATCAAACCATTTAAGGAAAGCATAGATTATCAAATTCTTCTTCTACCGATTAGTTCTCTAGTTGATTATCCTAAACATGAACATTTTAAGTGAAAGAGAATAATTCATACAATATAAAGGAAATTAGACTAGTTTCATACAATTCTAAGATTCTTACAAGAATTAAATTCACATCTTAAGAAATAAAAGCAAGAAGAAAAGGAACTAATTACAAAAATAAAAAGAAAAATCTAAACTATGAACAAGAAATAAATCTAATTACAAAGAAAATAAAAATCTAAACTATAAAATAAATTGCAGAAATTAATTACAAGAAAATAAATCTACTCTACAAATTAAAGTGCAAAAAGAAATAAAAAGACAAGAAAGTAAATCTACACTATAAGCATGAATTTAAATCTAACTAATAAGCAATAATAAAGAAATTACTAAAAAGAAATAAAAGAGAAAAGAAATGCAAACCTTCAAATTGCTCTTCATCTCCATCCTCATCATTCAACAAAGAGGAGAAAGAACAAATTTAAAGAGGAAAAATTATTTTTATTAATTGCAACTAAAGTTACAATTTTTGGAAGGCCTTCTCAATTAAGAGTAGCCCTCCTCTCCAAAAGGAGTTTACAAAATTTTCACACCTCTAACCCCTCACTCTCTACCCCTATTTATAGTAAACATCAGTGAATGTGAACCATTGGATCGAAATCTTATCCAAAACAATCCATTTTTAGTCATTGATTCGTAACAAACTCCCAATCATAAGAGGCCCATTGATGTTATTTGATTTGAATTCTGTAGCACAAAATTGAAGTCCGGTTTTGTTCTCAGCAGCAAATGATTTTCGGCCCAGTCAAGCATTTCATTTTGATTTTCAAAACAAAAATCTCCATTCAAAAGAGCAGCCGGCCCATTTCACATTTGATTGAAGAAAAAAAATCTGCAGCCTCCATCATGTCCGGTCCACAAATCCAGTCCTCTTCATTTGATTTTCAAGTGAATATCATGTCCGGCCCATGTCCACATTGATGAAGTGCAGCAAAGAAAGAGTCCGGTTACTGTAGCATATTGTGCTTTTTTGCATAAAAGTCCAATTCATTTTCAAGTCCAAATCCTTCCTTGCACACATGTGATTTTCAAAAATTAATTCTCTTATTTCTTCATTTACTCAAGGGTCTTTGTTGAGAGATGGAGAGTTGAGATTTATTCTTCATTAACCTGTAATTAAAAGATAAAAACAATTATTAGTGGTATATTTATTCATATAAAATAGATAATGAGGGTATAAAATTGTAATAAAATATGATTATCATTCATCACCTGAACATGCAATATGGTGATAGGTTCGAACAGAGAGAGCCACCTACCGAAGACGAGGTAGTCTAAATCAATATGGGTGATGAAGCCAATCCAAAGCCCATATTCATCAGTGGTAGTCTCCCATCAGATGAAAAGGAGGAATTAATTGCCTTGATCAGAGAGTATATTGACGTTTTCGCCTGGAACTACGAAGACATGCCAGGGCTCGATCCCAATGTGGCAATGCACCGCCTCGACATCAAGCCGGATGCCAAACCTGTCAAGCAACAGCAAAGACGGTTTCGTCCGCAGATCATGGAAGCCATCGAGGCTGAAGTTAAAAAGTTGATCGACTCAGGATTTATCCGGGAAGAACAACATCCAGACTGGTTAGCCAATATCGTTCCAGTCATGAAGAAGAATGGCAAGATCAGGATTTGCATCGACTTCAGGAATCTGAACGAAGCATGTCCAAAAGATGATTTTCCCCTCCCGATCACAGATGTCATTATTGACAATACATGTGGATTCGAAAGAATGTCCTTCATGGACGGCTTTTCGGGGTACAATCAAATCAAAATGCACCCGGATGACGAAAAGCACACGGCATTCAGAACGCCTCTCGGTATCTTCTGCTACACGGTGATGCCGTTTGGTCTAAAGAATACAGGTGCCACGTATCAACGAGCAATGACTAAGATTTTCCAGAAACACCTCAGGAAAACAGTTGAATGCTACGTTGATGATTTGGTGGTGAAAAGCCGCAGCAAAGAAGATCACATTAAGGACTTGAGGACAATGTTTGATCTCATGCGGAGTCATCAATTGAAGATGAATCCCACAAAATCCTTCCTCGGAATGTCCAGCGGAAAATTCCTTGGATTCGTCGTTACCACCAAGGGTATACATATCGACCCAGACAAGGTAAAGGCGATAAATGAATTGTAACCCCCGAAGAATCTAAGGGAACTCAGAGGATTGCAAGGGCGTCTGGCGTATATCCGGAGATTCATTTCAAATCTTTCTGGGAAGTGCCAACCATTTTCGAAGCTAAACAAGAAAGGCGTATCGTTTATTTGGGACGATGCTTGCCAGAAGGCATTCGAAGATATCAAGGCATATCTGATGAATCCACCTGTTCTTGTTGCACCAAAATCAGGTAAACCGTTCTTGATTTATATCAAGGCGATGAACCATTCGATAAGTGCTTTATTAGCACAAGACGATGATAATGGTCACGAACAGGTAGTCTATTATCTAAGTCGGACCTTGATAGGCGCCGAGTCTCGATACCCGATGATCGAGAAAGAATGTCTCGCATTGGTGTTTGCGGTGCAGAAGATGCGACATTACTTAGTTGGCCAGACGATTTATGTCATTGCCAATGTTAATCCGGTACGAGTGTTCATGACTCAACCAGGTTCGATGAATTGGCGGTTAGCAAAGTGGGCCCTTCTCTTGTCCCAGTATGATCTACACTTCAAACAGCAGAAGTCGGTCAAAGGACAGGCGATTTGTGATCTTTTGGCGGCAAGCCCGACAACAGATACGGTTGAAGTATACGATGACTTGCCAGATGAAACCCACGAGGTTAATACCACGTCACACCAACAAGTATGGCAGTTATATTTTGATGGTGCCTCGAGAGCAGTCAATAAAGCAGTAACCCCGGGATGCCCTAAGGTCACTTCTGGAGTTGGAGTTGTCGTAGTTTCCCCAGGGAAGCACGTGATGCCTCGAGCTTATTCGCTGACGAGTCCATGCTCTAACAACGTAGCCGAGTATAACGCACTCCTCATAGGACTCAGTTTCGCCAAAGAGCTGGGGGTCGAATATCTCGAAGCCTTTGGGGATTCTCAACTAATTGTCAACCAAGTTCGTGGGGAATATGAAGTCAGAAACCCAGATCTGATTCCATACCACCAGGAGGCCATCAGAGTGGCAGATTCTTTTGAAGAATTTTACATTGAGTATATCCCGCGTCTTCAGAACGCTTATGCAGATGCACTGGCAGCACTAGCAGTATCACTCGCGCAACCGCCCGAAACTGAACTGCTAGTCACAGTAAGATCACACCAACTCTGCGTACCCATATACGATATGGATATTGAAGAGGAGGATGATAAAAACGAGAACGCCAAAGAGGTGAACTCAACCCAAATCGGGTCCGAGTCCCGAGATTGGCGCTTTCCCATTATTGATTACGTCCAATATGGCATTTTACCAGAGGATGTAAAAAAAAGAATCTATCCGCCGAAGAGCACCACGGTTCTTTTACAATACCGAGACCCGTACACTGTATCGCCGGGGGTACGATGACCTGCTTCTCCGATGCCTTTCGAATGAAGAAGCAAAAGAAGTTCTCAAGGAAGCACATGAAGGAGAATGCGGTGCGCATCAGCCTGGTCCCAAGCTGTATGATCGAATCAGAAGAATAGGATATTTCTGGCCAACAATGGTTCGTGACGCGATTGAGTATGCTCGAGAATGTCACGCTTGCCAGGTGCATGCGAATTATATGCACCAACCACCGGAGCGATTACACACATCAACCACGTCTTGGCCATTCGAGACATGGGGTATGGACATTGTCGGTCCTATCTTTCCTCCTTCAGTAAAAGGTGATCGATTCATCCTCGCTATCACCGACTACTTTTCAAAGTGGGCTGAAGCCATTCCGCTTAAAGAAGTAAAGACGAACAACGTCATCAACTTCATCAAGCACCACGTCATATACCGACATGGCGTGCCGAGGCGGATCATTCATGACAACGGTCCGCAATTCATAAGCAACGCCTTCATCCGGTTCTGTGATAAGTTCAAGATCCAAGATGTTTCGTCAACACCTTATTACCCTGCCGCTAACGGATTAGCTGAGGCTTTCAACAAGACGATCATCAAGATCTTATCAAAACTTGTGAAAACCAACAAACGGGATTGGGACGATAAACTCGGCGAAGCGCTCTGGGCTTATCGTACTACCATACGCACACCTACGGGAGCTACTCCATATTCGTTGGTCTACGGATGCGAAGCTGTGCTACCGTTGGAGATTCAAATCCCCTCCCTTAGGATCGCTCTCGCAACGGAGATGACGACCGAAGAACATCATCAAAAACGTCTTGAGGAACTCGAAAGGCTGGACGAAAAGCGCTTGGAAGCTCAATAACACATCGAGTTCTACCAGGCTAGGATATCCAGGGCTTTTGACAAAAGGGTTCGCCAAAGAAGCTTCAAGGAAGGAGATCTGGTCCTCGCTGCTCGTCGACCAATAATCCTCACCTCTAAGAAGAAAGGTAAATTCGAACCTAAGTGGGAAGGACCGTTTGTAATAGACACAGTCTATTCGAATGGCGTTTATCGCTTAATTTCTTTAGAGGGTAACAGGCAATTAATGCCAATAAATGGGAAGTTTTTGAAAAAGTACTATCCCTAGTACGTTCAGGACAACTCATTTATCGGGAAGTTCCTTAAAGAATATTACACTTAATATTCTAGAGGATAACCCAATTTTATTTTTACCACCAAAATCCCTCGCTGATCAATTTCAATTGACAGTGAGTCCACCAAAAAGGTTCACTCTCAGTTCGGAGTCCCCTTTCGATGAATGAAAGAACTCCATTTCTTTTCTCTTGGGTTCAACCTTTTTATGGTTGTAACTGAAGTTGAAATTTCTCTTCGATAAACGAAGAACTCATCTTTCGATCTGATAACCAATCCTATAAAAGGAAAGTTTATCAGTATCTTCCAGATTCTCGGAGTGGAGATCCCACTTCTAGTTTCCTTCTTGCACTGGAAATAGAATATAAAATTCTTCCTTTCCAGAATCAAGGAATAGAATATAAAATTCTTCCTTCCTTGTTCGGGGAATAGAATATAAAATTCTTCCTTCCCCACATCAACTCCTTTTCCAAAGTTTACCAATTTAGGATTCATCCTAGGTATTTTATCCCGAAACCTAAGCAGGGATAAGTCTGCGCCTAACACGCGCTGCCGGTTTAGTCTTTTCCCGATTGGAAAAGACACCAGAGTTCGATTCTGGGGTATTTTATCCTGAAACCTAAGTAAGGATAAGTCCGCGCCTAACACGCGCGGCCGGTTAGTTCTTAACCGTTAAAAAGAACACTCGTCCGCATATTCAACATTATGGCAGGTTGTTATTAATAACACCGAAATCCATGCCTCACACGCATGGGGAATTTTATCCTGAATCCTAAGAAGGGATATGTCGACGCCTAACACGCGTCGCCGGTTTGGTCTTTATCCGTAGAAAAAGATACCAGAGCCTGACTCTGGGGTCCTTTGTCCCAAAGCCTAAGTAGGGATAAGCCAACGTCTAATACACGTTGCTGGGTAGCCTATTCCCATAACAATGGCAAAGCCTACATATTCAAAGTTGTAGCACAAAGTCTAAGGGAGTTCATTCCTTTAGCGCAACGTTACATGCGGAACGGATTAAAACAATCCGCATGTAAGCCCGACTCAAACGGTAGTCGGTAAGAGCACACCAAATCCGTTGAAGGCTGAGGGTTTGCCAAAAATCCTAGGTCAACATCTCATACACGTTGCTGTTTAGTCTTTTCACAGGAGAAAGACGAAGTCTACGTATTCAATATCGTAGCACTAAAAGAGTTAACTCTTTTAGCTTAACGTCACGTGCGGAACGGATTTAGACAATCCGCACGCTAGCCCGACTCAAACGGTAGTCGGTAAAGGCTAATCAAATCCGTTAGAGGCTGGGGGTTGGCCAAAAATCCTAAAGCCAACACCTCACACGTGTCGCCGGGTAGCCTATTCCCGTAACAATGGCGAAGTCTATGTATTCGATATCATAGCACAAAGTCTCAGAGAATTCAATCTCTGAGCATAACGTTACATGCGAGCGGATTTAAACAAATCGCGTGCTAGCCCGACTCAAACGGTAGTCGGTAAAGGCTAACCAAACCCGTTGATGGCTGAGGGTTTGCCAAAAATCCTATGAGTATTGTGGTCAATCATTTCAAATGGAATGACGAATCATAATAAAGATAAAAAGGGAATTCACTAAAAGAGTCAAAAGTCAAATCACTCAGTAAACAAAATCAAACATCAAGCCCGTGACTAAAAATCTGCTGACTGAACTTAGACAGCTTATCATCATAAGCTTGGCTAAGCTCAGCCCTAATGGACTCCTCAGTGGCGGCCGAAGTCTTCGCAGCAGTCTCTTCTGTCTCGGATAGCTTCTGCTTCAAGGACTTCAACTCATCAGACAAAGCCGTACAGGTCTGCTGGTCCTGTGTCTTCGTCATCTGAAGAACATCAAAAGTCTCCTCCTTTTCGCGGAGTGCTCTTCTGAGCTGGTCTATCTCGGCCGCACAGGAAGTGAGAGAAGAATCAAGCTCGGCAAGTGAAGATAACCTGGTAGCCAGGCCAGTCTCAACTCGAGCTACTCGGTCTCGCTGCACCTGAACCTCGAGATCATCAAGAAGCTGAGTCTCGCGCAGTGACTGTAAACGAGTATCCAGCTCAGTAGCAATGAAGGAAGAAGCACCGGTATCTTGAAGCTCACGAAACATCTGAAGCTCACGCTCTAAGCAGTCGAGATCGTCAACTATGGCCTTCGCCAAATCTAGGTATCCTGCCTCCCTTATCAAATTGATTCTGGAATTAAGGAAAGGTTTGAACTGGTGAAGGGAAAGTCCGCTGTGGAAGAGCTTGCCAATCATAGCCTTCACAAAGGAGAAGAAGGAGCGAACTTCTAGACAGATAACGATCTTGTCGGGATCGTCGTCGAATAACAACTCCTTCACTAAGACATGAAGACGAGAAGAACGCCCTATACAAAAAAGAGGGAGAAGTCCGTCAAAAGTCTTAATAAGAAAAAAGGAATAACACTCTTCAATGAGTTAACTTATACCTTCTTCCCCTTGATCCGCTGGGGGTAGTGGAGGTGTAACGGCTGTAGGTGCATCAACTGGTGTAATCGGTCTCACAGCCGGCTCAACAGGGTCTTTCTCAACAAAAGCTCCTGCCGGATTCAAAACAGAATTCGCAGAGGCGTTACATCATAGTTGCATTAGTCAAGATTGGCTAGTCCTATAATTAACTCAGAAAGAAGCACATACCTTCAAAGGAACCATCCTCGGGATTTTCAGCGAAGGCGGACTCGGGAAACATGTCTCCAGGTAGCTGGTCCTCAATCTGAGGTGAGCTATATATGTAGCGCATCATAGGAGTGTCCGCAAACAAGCTTCCCTCGTCGAAGTCATCGATGGAGAAATCTGACATAAAAGGATATCAGTGCCAAAGAAAAGTGAAGAGACTACAACTAATGGAAATGAGTTACCTCTCACGGGTGCATCGGCCTCTTCATTCCCAGGATTCGCCTCCTGCGAATTATCTGAAGAAGCAAGAAGTAGAGGACAGTTAGGAGATACACAAATTCATTCGTGTATTATCTAAAGAAATACGGTGTCAGTGTTAGATGTACCTGGATTCATGGAATCGGGTCCTACATTGATCTCCTCTCTAATGTCAGCAACCCCTGTAGGCCTCTCTACAGGGGGTGGTGGGTCAGACTCATCAGGAGATACGGGAATAGGATCGGGACTCATCTCATTCTCCCCACGCGCTCCTATATAGAGGTGGAAAAGTATAAATCAATGTGCTGAATAACCAAGAGAATGGTTCACAGGATGGATAGTACCTCCGTCACCGGCAGTATCATCGCCAGCCAAGTCCATATCAGAAGCTCGGGAAGCTGCACGCAGCTTACGGGCTAATCTCTTCCGCCTAGCGGTAGGGATCGAAGGTCTCGCCTGAGGAGGAGGATGAAACTCTCCATCATGATCAACTGTGGTCCCTGAAACGTCAAACCATAGTCAGTTTCAATATTTCTGGAAAATAAAGGGAAAAGCTGAATCGCAAACCTCGCTCAGAAGAGTCATCATAATCTTCGGGATCCCCGCCTGAAGCCTCGTCTGTGGAATGGAATGTCCTCTGGCCCTCTTCATCAATTCGGTGAGTCTTGTTCCGCGCCCTCTGTGCACGAGCGTTCTCCCGAATCCTAAGGGAATCAATCTGAGAAGCCTTCTCAGCCTCTATCTCTGCAATCGGCTTCACGGGGACAGTCTTGTTAGCTGCTAGTAACCACTTGCAGCTCAAGAAAGTGAGGTTCAACTGCCGATCAATACTCGGGAGGCTGAACTTAGCACCAGTACAGCCAGTCACGGTCCACAACCATGCACGGAGACCGTCGATCAAACCACTATGAGTCCGAAACTGCTGACGAGGATTCCCGATGTAGAGCTGATCATAGCCAAACTGACGAGCGAATCGGCAGGGTAGATATGGCTCTATGAAGCACTGATCCCTCACCCGAAAAGTCAGATAGCCAGGCCTGATGTTCACCAACCAGTTGAAGCAGCCAATGTCTAAGTGAGTCCGATACTCTCTCGGCCTCTCATCATCTATCAAGCACTCGCCGTATCGGCCGGAGAACTGCGGAAAACAAGTGGAGAATGCCCAACACTTGTGGACCTGCAGCTGCTGTCTGACATCAGAAAATCCGCGGCCCTCCCACCTGCCATTCTCAAGCAACTGTAGCAGGGGAACAGTGTGGTCTGTGGCGTTCGGCACCGACATCATATCTGAGCGGTGGAGGACGAACCAAGCCATCAGATAAGCGTACAGAAGCTCCACCTTAAGAGTGGGAATCTGACCTGGCAAATCGGTCTCCTTCCGTGTGAAGGCACTGGAAAGCTGTCGAAGTCCTCGGTGAATGTCAGCTACCATCACCGGAAGAAGTGAAAGCTCTTTCTTATAAGCAAGCTGAACGGCCGGGTAGAGCACCTCTAAAGGCAATGCATCACCAGACTGGTATGGAACCACACACTTCTTCAACCAAATAGCGAGATAACCGGCAAGAAGAGTCATCGGCCGAATCGGAGTGGTCGCATGCCATAAGAAAGATCTGAATCTGGTCTTCGCAGGGAAGCCACCCTCAGGACTGCTAGTGGTGTAGGAGTGAGCATCAATCTTCTTCAACAAACTGTTCACCTCTGAGGGAGTAAGTGGGGCCAACTCACAAATAACCTCGCCAGAACTGTTCTCCAGGTTCTTGAATAAATAGTTCGCAAACTGCTTCAGACTCACGGAGGCCTTGGTCCTTTTCGCTAAAGGCTCAGACTGTGCCAAAGCAACGTGATAATGACAAGTGAGATCCCATAAAGTCTCATAGCGATCAGGCATGCGATCCTTCAACTGGTCCAATTCACGATTAGAGGGAAAGTACTCCTGGTATAACATCTGTCCCATGGGCAAGCCAGAAATCCGGTGCATCTCGTGAAGAGCCAAGCCCAACTCCCCCTGCCGGGTCAGAAAAGTGTTCGAGTCTGGATTATATAGCTCGAACAAAGCACAAAAATGTCTCAAACTGACAGGCAAGCCATACATGGTAGCACGAACGGCTGCATACAAACCGCAATCGTGCAACTCCTCGCCCCATCGGCTCAAAACGTATGTCGTCATGCGACTCCACCAAGACTTGTCCGAAGAGTGGA
This sequence comes from Asparagus kiusianus, assembly GCA_022839385.1. Lineage (NCBI taxonomy): Eukaryota > Viridiplantae > Streptophyta > Magnoliopsida > Asparagales > Asparagaceae > Asparagus > Asparagus kiusianus. The sequence goes on along the minus strand of BQKN01054872.1, from coordinate 753 downwards.
CCCAACCATAAATCCTGTGACGAGTCGCAGGCATCTCCCGTCCTAGGGCAGCAAGGCGATTTCTCAAGGTCAAAGCAGTAGCGAGAAGCTCGTTACGTGGTGGTGCATCTAGTCCCAACACTCCGGGATGTAATCCGGTGATGTGACTCCTGCTCGAGCCAGGAGCTGCCTGATGGGTGATATAGCCGCAATGGACGCTCTCATGATCCTCCGTCAAGCGCCACGACATCTCCCGTGTCACGGCCTGACGCCTGAGCTCAGTCAATGAGCGATGCCGAGGAATCTCCGGCAAGTATATGAAGCCACTGCCGGTCTTGTGAAGCCACTGCTCAGCGTCAATGAATACGGCTTCTGAGTCATCGACGGAATCACCAAACATGAAGTCGCTCTTCCGAAGAGGCTGGGTAGAGCTGGCATCCTTCACAAAAGGCGCATCTGTGATCAGCTGACGAATGGCTCGATGACTACCTTCCCTCACCACCTGGGCAACCTCAGTCGACGTGCCCGGAGCAAACTGAGGAGTAGCTGGAATAGGAGAAGGATCGTCGGAGATCGAGTAGTACTCGCCACGACGCCCACAGACTGCGTGGGACGAGAATGATCCAGAAGGGTATCCCACTGCAAAGTGAACAGTTAAACACTGGTTAGTCCCGATTATAAAAGGAAATTGAACTCATCTTACAAATAGTTAAGATAGAGTCATTGCCTTATAAAGGGTGAGACGATTTGGCCACATTGTGCAATTACAACACA
>BQKN01054870.1:0-10143 GCA_022839385.1 Asparagus kiusianus | reverse complement strand
CCCCCCTTCTCTCTCTCCTCTCAAACCCTAACTTCGTTTTTGGCATTTTTGGGGGAGTTTCGAAGGATTCTCGGCAGATTTTCGGAGGGATTCAGCTGGGGATCGTCCTCCTACAGATCAAGGAGATTGCTACACATCATAGGCGAGTAACATCTCGCCCAACTTCACCCCTTTTCGTTTTGTGCTTAGATTTGAGTTTTAATATCCGGTTTTTATTGTGCCATAAGTCGTATTTTGTATAAGAAATAGATCATTATGGTATATGATGCCTAACATAAGTATTTCAGATGTTTAAAAACCCACCCACAAATTTGTTTTCATGAGATTCAGATCTGAAAATGATTTAACAAGAGTTAATCATGTTTTATTGCTTTAATGACATCAAATCATGTTTTATTTTTCGTTGGACTTCTAACTATTAGATTTTTTAATGATTTAAAACTGGTAGTTTTTGTTCTTTGACTTGGCATATATGTTAGATTTATATTAAGATGGAAATTGTCGAATTTGTTTGGGTTTTGAAGCCGACAGAAACCCTAACTGGGTTTCTGGCAGCTTCGCGGTCGACCGCAGTGGACGCGGCGGTCGACCGCTCTGAGTTTTTCCAGAAGAAAAGTTTCTGCTCTTTGAGCGGCCGACCGGCATGTCCTCAGCAGTCGACCGCCGCTCAGTTTTGAACACAGGGAGCTTTGGCGCTATGAGCGGTCGACCGGATTGGCCTCTGCGGTCGACCGCCGCACAGATTTGGTCCCTGTTGACTTTTGTTACCCCCTTTTCTCGTGTTCGAGGGATCACCTCGACTTTTCCCCACTAGATTGTGATGTTAGTGTAGGCATATAAAATTGCCTACAGGTCCCTTAGCACAGCTCGACACGGTGATTCAACAAAACAACGAACCATCGAGTGACGAGGCGACGAGGTTAACGAATTGCACACGAGCAACGGAATTCACGTGCGGAACCAATCCAACGGTTTGGAAAGTCAACGAGTCGTTCAACCGTAAAACGGATTTGAACTCAAACACCAAGGCGGATTTACTGCCAAATAAAGATCCGAACTATCAAATCAAGATCCGGATAAATCCGATACAGAACCGAAAGACGGGAAATGACGGAAAACACCCCAAGGAGCTCGGCAAAAACCGGGCCACCTCAAGGTGGCTCGGCCAAAGCCGAGCCACCCTGAGGTGGTTCGGTAGCCGAGCCACCCTGAGGTGGCCGCCCAGATCTGTTCCAAATGCACAGATCTGGTTGCCTATAAATAGGCGGGGTGATTCATCATTTGAGAGGACTTTTGGAAGAACTTTTGGAGAGCCGAAACTCTGCCGGATTGAGAACTTATGCTCGAGTTTTTGAAGGCTTGAAGACTTGGACGTTTGGATCTGGTTCTTGACGAGCACCCGCATCACAAAAGGCAGGAGTTCGAGGGAACCAAATCTTCAGATCTACGTTGCTATACTCCGGATCAAAGCTTGGTCTTTGATCCCGAGATTTGAGCGATTGTTTCCTTGGTGAAATAATCCCTCCGGCTATTATTTCCTTAGTGAGATAATACCCGTGATATTGCGTAGATTTGTTCGGATCTAGATCGTGTGGTGGTCAACGGATCAACCATCGGTGCAGGCAAACAACCCACGCAAGTGAGTGACCGGATAACAGGAGCTCGCGATTTGTTCGGCATAAAAGGAAAGTTGTAATTTTCATTTTTTGTTTGATTTTCATTGTAACCGGATCTTATAAAAAGACCGGATCTTTTTGTAACGCAAAAAGCTGTTAACTAAGAGTGCAATGGGATCATCAATGAAGAAAACTATTTTTCCCGCGAACAATCTGGCGACCACAGTGGGAGACACCGATCTCACTGCCGAGATCGGAGCGTCGCAGCCGCGGATCTCGATCCCGGTCGTGGAGGAGGTCGAGTATGAGTTCGACCAGCAGAAGTACGAGGAGTACGTGTCCTCGTCTGGATCAACCTCCCCCCGCAAGTCCAAGAAGTTCTCCGCCAGGAGAAAAGCTCGTTGGTATGAAGATGTTGAAAACACCAACGAAGATCTCGCCCCGTTTGATGCCAAAGCTGCATCGGGTGAGATCTCTCCAACTTCTAACCAGGTCAGATCTGCTCTGGCCAAATCTTCCGTTGCCGAGGGCGTGGTGACTCTCTCGAAGAGTGCCCGCCAAAGGCAACGTCAACGCCTTGAGAAACAATTCGCAAAGGCAATGGAATCTGTGGACGGGATCCGCTACAACACGGATCTGAAGAACAGAAGAGGCAAGCAGCCTCAACAACAGATGAATGGTGGTTCCTCCAAGCCGCCAACAATGCAATGGGTCTGTGTCAAACGGAACCGTTCAACGCTGGAGGAACGCATTCGCAAGCGCCGTGCATTATCAGCGCAGGCATGTGCTCAAGCTGAAGAAGCCCGTAGAAAGCTTCAGAAGGAGGTGACAAAGAAGCCGCCACCAACCCGCAAAGTGTGGAGGCCGAAATCCGAAGTGGCGATTCAGGCCAAAGAGCAACCTTTGCAACTTTCGAATCAGATTCAACCTCCAACGAACCAAACGAAGTTGCCAACAATTCCCATGGCCACTCCGGGAGGTCACGCAGAATCATCCCGGAGAAAGAAGTCAGTTTTGGAGCGCCTCGGCCCACTTCCCGATGGACGATGCAAAGCTCCAGTTCAAGAACGTTTGGGCCCGATGAAGAAGCCCCGAACGGCTCAACATGCTGGGGGTCGCCGTCATTCTCAGCATGACAAGGAGTTCAAAGCAGCTGCGCACGCTAATTTCCGCATTGAAGTCTAGGAGCCCGCTGAGAGCTCACGTCCACAAAGACAGGTTTCGAGGCGCGTAACTTTTGACAGCCCAAAGAAAACAATTCGCCCTCAGAAGGAAACGTTGTCGTCCGATGACGATGACGTTATACCTGAGAGATCGTACCAACACACGATAGCTTGCTCCGACTTTCATATGGACGAGCTGTACTATCGTGCTGGGGGTACGAGCAGAGCCAGAAAGAGAAGTCCTCATAGGCTCGAAACTCAATGCCCCTGTTCCAAACTCATTCGGGCGGTATTGTCTGAATGTAACTGCATCAAGACGGTCCCCGAAAGAGTTTCGGTTTTCGAGAGGCTCAGCACTGAAACCCCAAAGCCAAGGCCCAGGCATTTTCGACGAAGAAGAGCGGTGGTTGAAAACAGAGAATTTCCGAGGGTCACCGCTAATATGACCAGCAAAAGGACATCGACACGGGATGATCTCGAGTCGATTCTAAAAGCATCCCGGCGTCTAACCCGTCTGTAGTCGGAGCCATCACACGAGGAACTTATGGTAGGGTTCGGATAAGACCACCTTCAGAAGATGAAGAATCGGATGCTTGCTCTGCGGTTGCGTCTGACAACACCGTATCCAGTGAAGGAGAACCCCGCGAGTCATTCATGATAAGCGCGGAACAAGTGGCCAAGATGCTCGAAGATGCTATGGCTAAACAACAGGAGAGCTTTAGGCTCGAAATGCAGATGGCCATGCAGACCATGAAAGAGATGCATGACCAACAAATCCAGGCATTGAGGAACCAACAAGGCGAACCAAGTCGTCATAACCAGAACAATTTGGAAGATGAGGACACAGGTGCAAATGAAACTCGTGACGCCAATAACCCTTTCGTCATTGCAGGGGGTGGTAACGAGGATGCCAACGAAGATACAAGTAAAAACTTGAAGATCAAAAACCTCGAGAGCAAAATCAATACGTTGATTTCCACTCAAGAGGTGAAGAAGACGGGCATTCCTTGTCCATACCCAAGAGAGTGGGAATCAATCCCCTATCCGGCGAAGTTTAGTTTAATCAACTTCACACCGTTCGATGGGAAGGGTTCCCCCACTCAGCATTTGATTTACTTCAAATCGCACCTGGGTGTTACTTCGGCAATTAGCCTCTGATGGTGCGGTCATTCGTTAGCACTCTTCGCGGAGCCGACTTCGATTGGTATCACCGCCTCAAGCCAGGAAGCGTGAATAGCTGGGACGACATGGAGACAAAATTCCTCGCTAACTTCTTTGACGACGACACCGAGATATCCATCGGAACGTTGCTCGACGAGAAACAAAAAGACGGGGAACCTGTCGAAACCTTCGTCAAGAGGTTCCGGAACAAAGCGTTGAATTGCCGGGACCCGATCACCGAGGAGTTCATTCTCCAGACTTGCCACAACAACCTCTCATTGGACGTGTTGGAAGCAATGGGGACAGCACCGTCCAATACTTGGAAAGACTTGAAGGTCCGAGGGGAACAAGCCGAACGCTTCCTCCGAAGGAAGAAGGCCGAGAGGAGTCAATCGACGACAAATCCTCCGAACTCGAACTTTGCCTCCCGTGGTAAGGGCAAGACACCCGCAACGACAGTCGATGCTAATCAAACATCATAACAGTAGTCCCGGAGGCAGCAAAAGACTTCGGATCAGAGGCCTCAAAAAGAGTACTCCTTCAAGGACGAAGATGTTCCAGCCATCTTCAAATCCCTCCTTGACAATAACAAGATCAAGCTCCCACCGATCACGAATCAGGAGGAAGCTGACGATATTGCGGATCCGAAGTACTGCGCATACCACAGGAGGTAATAGAAAGATCGAGCTCGGCAAGCGAAGATGATCTAGTAGCAAGGCTGGTCTTAACTCGATCTACTCGGCCCCGCTGCATCTGAATCTCGAGCTCAGCAAGAATCCGAGTCTCGCGTGATGATTGTAAGTGGGTATCCAGCTCGGCAGCAATAAATGAAGAAGCGCCTGCATCTCGGAGCTCACGAAACATCTGAAGCTCATGATCTAGGCAATCGAGGATCGTCGTCTGATAGCAACTCTTTCACAAGGATATGAAGCCGAGAAGTAGACCCTACAAAAAGAAGGAGAAATCCGTCAAAAATGTTTTGAGGAGGAAATAAATAATATTCTCAGTTGTCTAATTCATACCCTCTTGAGTCACTGGGGGTACTGGGGGTGTAACCGCTGTAAAGGTATCAACTGGTGTAGTTGGTCTCGCAGTCGGCTCAACAGGATCAGTCTCGACAAAAGCTCCTGTCAAACACAAAATAGAATTCTTAGAGACATCACATTATAGCTGCATTAGTCAAGAATTGGCTAGTCCTATAATTAACTTGGGATGAGACACGCACCTTCAAAAGAACCACCCTCAAGGTTCTCGGGGAATGTGGACTCAGGAAACATATCTCCAGGCAACTGGTCATCAATCTGAGGAGAGCCACACATAAAGTGAATCATAGGAGTGTCCACAAGCAAGCCTTCCTCGTCAAAATCATCAATCGAGAAATCTGACACAAGAAAATATAAGTACCAAAGAAGAATGAAGAGACTACAACCAATTGAAATGAGATACCTTTTACGGATGCATTAGCCTCTTTATCTCCAAAATCCATGTTCGCCTCCTGCAAGTTATCTGAAGAAGCGAGAAGTACAGAGACAATTAGAGGATGCGCAAATTCCGAATCATTCGACTCCTTTGTGTGTCATCTAAAAGATATATTGTCAATGGTAGATGTACCTGGATTCGCTGGGTCGGGTCCTACATTGATGTCCTCCCTAACGTCGGCAGCTACTACAGGCCTCTCCACCTGGCGCGGTGAGTCAAGCTCGCCAGGAGATACAGGAACAGGATCGGGACTCATCTCGCTCTCTCCACGCTCTCCTATATAGAGATGGAAAAGCGTGAGTCAATGTTCTGAATAATCAAGAGGATGGTTTACAGGATAGATATTACCTCCGTCACTAGCAGTATCATCACCAGCCAAATCCATATCAGATGCTTGTGAAGCTGCGCGTGGCTTGCGAGCCAATCTCTTCCGCCTAGCAGTAGGGACAATCGAAGGTCTCGCCTGGGGAGGATGACGGAGCTCTTCTTCCTGGTCACCAGTGGTCCCTGAAACATCAAACCATTGTCAGCTTTAATAATTCTGGAAAGCAGAAGAAAAAGATGAATGATTAACCTCGCTCGGAAAAGTCATCGTAATCTTCAGGATCTCCGCCTGAAGCCTCGTCTGTAGAATGGAAGGTCCTCTTTCCCTCTTCATCAATCCGACGAGTCTTGTTCTGTGTCCTCTGTGACCGAGCGTTTTCCCAAATCTTACGGGAATCAACCTGAGAAGCTTCCTCGGCCTCTAGCTCTGCGATCGGCTTCACGGGGATAGTCTTATTAGCTGCTAACAACCACTTGTAGCTTAAGAAAGTAAGGTTCAACTGCCGATCAGCACTCGGGAGACTGAACTTAGCACCAGTACAGCCAGTCATGGTCCATAACCAAGCACGGAGACCATCCACCAAACCGCCGTGGGCCCGAAGCTGCTGACGAGGATTCCCGACGTAAAGCTGATCATAGCCAAACTGACGAGCGAATCGACAGGGTAGATATGACTCTATGAAACACTGATCCCTCACCCGAAAAGTCAGATAACCTGGCCTAATATTCACCAGCCAGTTAAAGCAGCCGATGTCTAAGTGAGTTCGATACTCCCTCGGCCTCTCCTCATCTATCAAACAATCGTCGTATCGGCCGGAGAACTGCGGGAAGCAAGTGGAAAATGTCCAACACTTGTGGACCTGCAGCTGCTGTCTGATGTTAGGAAATCCGTGCCCCTCCCACTTGCCATTCTCAAGCAACTGCAGTAGGGGAACGGAGTGGTCTGTGGTGTTCGGTACCGACATCATATCAGAACGGTGAAGGACGAACCAAGCCATCAAATAAGTGTAAGGAAGCTCTGTCTTAATGGTGGGAATCTGACCTGGCAAATCACTTTCCTTCCGTGTAAAGGCACCAAAAAGCTGTCGAAGTCCTCGATGAATGTTAGCCACCATCACCGGAAAGTTCTTTCTTGTAGGCGAGCTGAACTGCTGGGTAGAGCACTTCCAAGGGCAAGGCGTCGCCAGACTGATATGGAACCACGCATTTCTTTAACCAAATAGCGAGATAACCGGCAAGAAGAGTCATCGGTCGAATCGGTACGGTTGCATGCCATAAGAATGATTTGAACTTGGTCCCTGCAAGAAAGCCACCCTCAGGACTACTAGTGGTATAAGAATGAGCGTCAATCTTCTTCAGTAGACTGTTCACCCCTGAGAGAGTAAGTGGGGCCAACTCACAAATAGCCTCGCCAGAATTACCCTCCAGATTCTTGAACAAATAATTGGCAAACTGCTTCAGACTCACGAATACCTTAGTCCTCTTTGCTAAAGGCTCAGACTGCGCCAAAGCTATATGATAGTGACAAGTGAGGTCCCATAGAGTCTCATAGCGATCGGGCATACGATCCTTCAGCTGACTCAATTCATGGTTGGAGGGAAAGTATTCCTGATATAACATATGTCCCATAGGTAAGCCAGAAATCCTGTGCATCTCGTGAAGAGCCAAGCCCAACTCCCCTTGCCGGGTCAGAAAAGTGTTCGAATCTGGATTATAAAGCTCGAACAAAGCACAGAAATGCCTCGCGCTGACAGGCAAGCCATACATGGTGGCACGAACGGCTGCATATAAACCACAGGCGTGCAACTCCTCACCCCATCGGCTTAAGACGTACGTCGTCATGCGAGTCCACCAAAACTTGTCCAAAGAATGGACCCAACCATAAATCCTGTGACGCATCGCAGGCATCTCTCGTCCTAGAGCAGCGAGGCGATTCCTCAAGGTAGAAGCGGTGGCAAGGAACTCGTTACGTGATGGTGCATCCAGCCCCAATACCCCAGGACGCAATCCGTGACATGACTCCTGCTCGAGCCAGGAAATGCCTGATGAGTGATGTAGCCGCAGTGGACTCTCTCATGCTCCTCCGTCAAGCGCCACAACATCTCCCGTGTCACAGCCTGACGCCTGAACTCAGTCAATGAACGATGCCGAGGAATCTTCGGCAAATATATGAAGCCACTGCCAGTTTTATGAAGCCACTGCTCGGCCTCAATAAACACGGCATCCGGGTCTTTGACAGAGTCGCCAAATAAGAAATCGCTCTTCCGAAGAGGCTGAATAGAACTGGCGTCCTTCATGAAAGGTGCATCAGTAATCAGCTGTCGAAGAGCTCGGTGCCCACCTTCCTTCACCACCTGGGCAACCTCAGTCGATGTGCCCAAAACGAACTGAGGAGTAACTGGAATGAGGGAAAGATCGTCGGAAGTCGAATAGTACTCGCCACGACGCCCATATACTGCATAAGACGAGAATGATCCAGAAGGATATCCCACTGGAAATGAACAATTAAACACCTGTTAGTCTCAATTATAAAAGGAAATTGAACTCATTTTACAAATGGGTAAAATAGAGTCATTGCCTTATAAAGGGTGAGACGATTTGGCCACATTGTGCAATCACAAGATAGGGCATATTGATAATATATCCCTACCTTATAAAGCATAATGTAGCTTCAAATCGTCCCCTTTATTTTGAGATATGGTTTTGACCAAGCAAAACCTATCTTTAAAGCGTCGATCCTCACCAAGGAGAATCAAGGCTCTTCCCGATTGCTCACCAAGGAGAACAACGTGGGGTAAAAGGACCAATTTGCAAATTTCCAAAAAAAAGGGGGCTAATTTGTAAATTTCCAAATATTCCAAAAATAGCTCACCAGCGTAAGAGGGAGGCGCGCCATCAGCCGTCGCAGCAGGGGAGCGACCTCTCGAGACACGCGACATAATGATCTGCAAAATAAATTGAGGGATCAGATTCAGAAAAAAGTTCCCCTTTTTATCAATTCTACCCCCCTGAAAGAGAAGCTTGAGGCGTCAAATCACACCCTCAACCCTTACATACAATCCCACGACTCCATACATTAGATCGAATATGAAATAGACCAAGATCATGGAGGATTTACCTGAAGAAAAGCTCGAGATCCAATAAAGATGAGATCTTTAAGGAAACTTGAACCACGCGCTCGAGGGGCCTGAGAGAAATTCTAAATATGGAAGTTTTGAGAGACTTCTCAGTCAAAGATCCAAAGGAAGACTAGATCTAATGCAACTATGAAGTTTTGAGGGAGAACGGATGCTCGAAGGAAGAGAAATCAAAAAATAAGGGATAGAGGGGGGCCGGCCCTAAGAGAGAGAAAGGGAGGGTTTTATAAAGGTGAACCAGCCTTGAACCAGACCCAAACCAGCCCTGAACCGGACCAGAATTGACTGAACCAAACCAGATCAAGCCAAATCAGTCCAAATAAGGCTGAACCAGACCAGACCAGTCTGAACCAGACCGAACCAGGATGAACCAGTCCTGAACCAGTCCTGAACCAGTTTGAACCAGGTTGAACCAGTCTTGAACCAGGTTGAACCAGTTTGAACCAGAATTGAACTAGAATTCAAATTGAAGCTGAATCGAGCGTCGAAACAACTTCAAATCAACCGAGGGTTCAATCCCTTGTTTATTTTGGTCTCTCCCGCGCATTCGGAAGGATCGGAAGAATTTTCAAGCCAAATTACTACCTTTTTGGGTCATTATCAGCCAGTTCAGATAATTATACCAGGTTCAGCTCATTCAGATATGAGAAATACTCTAATAAGGTATACGAGTATAAACTATTCCCTATTTTTGTTGAGAAGTTCCTGGAGGATATTTTTCTAAAAATATTCTTAAGGATAACTCAATAACACTACGCCAGACAACGCGTCGCAAATAAAGACTCAACGCCACCAATCGAGGGTCAGTTATATGTTGAACCAACAAGCACGAGCTAAAGTTTAAAAAATCAGGAATCGACTTCAAGTTCAAATTCCGACAACGGTCAGACAATAAATGCAGCACCGGAACCCTTACAGACGTTCGACAAAGCACCGAATAGCCTGAAGGATTGAAGGAATACAGAACAAAGGTCATTTCCAGGTCCCATTACACCGACTGAGGGTGAGGGCAATCATATCCAAAGCATTCCAGACCCTTCTATAAAAGAACGAGGCTGAAATACTTTGGAGGGGGTATCTGTAGGCGTATAAAATTGCCTATAGGTCCCTTAGCACAGCTCGACACGGTGATTCAACAAAACAACGAACCATCGAGTGATGAGGCGACGAGGTTAACGAATTGCACACGAGCAACGGAATTCGCGTGCGGAACCAATCCAACGGTTCGGGAAGTCAACGAGTCGTTCAACCGTAAAACGGATT
>BQKN01054869.1:0-13432 GCA_022839385.1 Asparagus kiusianus | reverse complement strand
GAATATCCATCTCCCGAACCCGCAACTGATGATAGCCAGAACGAAGATCAATCTTCGAGAAATACTACGCTCCCTGCAACTGGTCAAACAAGTCATCAATCCTAGGTAGTAGGTACCTATTCCGGATAGTGACCTTGTTCAACTCTCTATAATCTATGCATAACCTCATACTGCCGTCCTTCTTCTTTACGAAGAGGACCGGTGCGCCCCACGGAGAATGACTCCGGCGAATAAAACCCTGAGCTAACAACTCGTCCAACTGGGTCTGAAGCTCCCTCATCTCAGCTGGTGCCATGCGATAGGGTGCACGGGATATCGGGGCTGTGCCTGGCTGTAACTCAATACAGAACTCGACCTCTCTCACAGGAGGTAACCCAGGTATGTCCTGAAAGACATCCTGATACTCTGAGACAACTCTAGTCTCCAATAACTCAGCTCCCTGATCCCGTCGCATCACCTCCTTGATGTACGCCAGAAATGACTCCGTAAGTCGGTTTCCCTGAGAGGCGGCTACAATCATCTCGGACCCGTCGGACGCTCGCAACTTGACTGTCTTCGCAAAGCAGTCAATACTAATATGGTAGGAAGACAACCAATCCATACCAAGGATGACATCGAACTCGAACATATGCAACACTATCAAATCCACTATGAACTCCGACTCGTCTAGACTGACGGTACACCTCCTACAAACGCTCTCCAGAAGCGATACCTCACCTAAAGGGGTGGAAACAGATAGATGGGTGTCTAGGGGCTGAGCTACGAGCTAGAGTCTAGTCATAAATGCATGCGAGATGAATGAATGGGAAGCTCCTGAATCGAAAAGAATACGAACGGGAAGAGAATTCACGAAGAACGTACCCTCCACTACAGCTCCGCTGGCTCCATGATCACGAGGAACCACTGCATATACCCTGCCCGTGGCTGAGGACTGCTCTGCTGATGGTGCTGGTGAGTATGGGATAATCTGTCCATGAGAAACATCCTGAACTGCTCGAATCTGTCCCTCAGTCCTCTGAGCTGCTGGCGGTGCCTCGAGTCTGTTCTGCTGGCCCTGACCTCTGCCCTGCTGGCGCTGCTGCTGCTGCTGGTTCGGACCTTTGCCCTGCTGGGCTCCTGCTGGTGCGCTACGGCACTCAGATGCCTTATGTCCGACCTTGTGACAGTTAAAACAAGACCCCTGAAACTTGCGCTGCTGATGCGCTCTCTGATCCTGCTGGGGCCCCTTCTTATAAGGGCCCTGATGCTGCTGCTGATGCCCAGAAAAACCTCTCTTGTTTTTGCCCTTGTCACTGCCCTGTCCAGTCTTAGCCTTCCCTTCCTTGTCCTTCTGGAACATAGAAGTCTCAATCTCCTGAGAAGTGGCAGCCTCAGCTACCTCCCTGACTGAATAAAATCTCCTCGAAACGAGGTACCGTCGGAGATTAGGGCGAAGCCCAGCTAAGAACATCTGAGCCTGATGCTCTCCCGTCTGCCACATACCAGTGAAATGTAGCAACTCCATGAACCGGCTCTCAAAATCTGCCACGGTCATGTCTCCCTGAGTCAACCGGGATAACTCGAGCTCCTTCCCAATCCGTGCTACGGAAGAAATATACTGGCCATCGAAGAAGTAGATAAAGTTCTCCCATGTGAGGGTCATCCTCTGCTCTAGAGTGAACTGGAGTCGGTACCACCTCCCGGCATCTCCCTTCAGGCTGTAGGATGCCAGTCTCTGCTTCTGGACTGAATCTACACCGAGTATGTCGAGGATATTGCTCACATCCTCCTTCCACTTATGGGCAGCAAGAGGGTCTGGTGACCCCTGAAACTCTGGTGCCCTCATCTTCTGGTTCATCTCCACCATACGGAGCCAAGTCTCCTGTTCTGTGGCTCTGTCTGGGACTGCTAAAGGAATAGCTGCAGGCGTGTCCTCTGGGGGTCTCTTCTCTAACAGGAACGGCAGGTATCCCCTGCTGCTGAGCTACCGGTGGTGGTGGTGTCCGTGGTGCTATGTGAGTCGTCACCATCTCCTCGATAGCTGCCATCCGAGCGATAAGAGGGGCCATAAGGTCCACCAGATACTGAGGAGCCTGCTGCGGCTCGGGTGGAGTCTGCTGAGGCTCGGACTGAGCTGGCTGCTGCTCAGGTGGAGTCTGCTGTGACTCTGCCTGGCTAGCTCTCCTGGTACGGGGTCTACCTCGTCCTGCCATCTCTCTCCTGATGGTAAGAAAAGAAGATTTATGAGTCAAAATAGACCTTTGTAAATAGCGTATCGTATTGAAATTTTCACAACATATAGTATTCACACAAATACTTTGAATCTATATAAAATAGTTGTCATAAAAAAATTCTCAAATTTTTGAGATATACGCATATATCGTCCTCACTCATTCTAGGAAATCCTTTCGGACTCTATACATAAATCCTAAGAAACTCCATCCTAGCTCCACGACTCGACACAGGATGATCCTAAGGATACTGGAACTAGAGCTCTGATACCAACTGTGACGCCCCTGGGTTCACACAAGGCTGCAGTCCGAGGTGAAACCAGAAATGTCAAACCTGCCATGCACCACACCGTGCAATAACACGTTTCACCATCACAATTACTATCTTTCTAGTGGAATCAACAACAGGTGTAGGTACAAAGCAAGTAAAAGGTAAATCAACAATACTGGATAAAATGACAGAACATAACACATCTCGTCAACGAAATAAGCTGAAGTACATAGTCAAAGTCTGAAATGCATGAACTGGAGTTCTTAACAAGTCTCAAATACAATAAGTCTGAGTAAAGAAAATAAGGCACACAGCCTTTTACAACTTTTAGAATAAACTCTCAAATGTCTAAACCAAAAAGTCTACAGTGGAGCTCAAAAGAAAAATATATCTAAAGTAGACAGCTGACACTAAAGTGCACCGCTATCAACCTGCGACACTCCGTGCTCCGGGCTCGTGACCTGAAAGGGGGAGGGACAACGAGCGTCAAAGCGCTAGCGAGTAACATCACAACCAACCCCAAGGGAAGAGGGCTCGTTGTATAAGAAAATACAGATAATATATAATAGATCTAAAATCGTTGATCTCACTAAGGAGGGTTTTAGTATTTAGAGGTTTATAACACGAGAATAGGTACGTCGAGCGAAATAATCCAAACAAGGAAACCCTCATGTATATACCTTATATCTCAAATATATAAACTCCTAAATACTAAACCCAAGGTTCAAGCACTGTAACAAAATAGAAGAAAAACAACAAACATCAGAGTACAATAACTGTGCTATGACATAACCAACATGAATATCATGTTACTACTTACATGAATATCATGTCAAAATCTACATAAGTGTTATACCAGAATCTACATAGTCATTCTGTCGTGAACTGCTGTATAATAGGTACATACAGGATTAAGAACTATATCCGATATAAAAACTAACTATTATAGTTTTCCAACTCATGGAATAAGTGTCAATTGTCCAACACGAGGACTGAGAGGGATTATAGTCCAACACGAGGACTTATATGGTTTATAGTCCAACACGAGGACTGTGGAAATAATAAAAGAGCGCTATAACTCATGTAGTAAAATCTGCTCATCAATCTCACAACCAAAACAGTTTAAAAGTCCCAAATTTACACCCCAGGTCATCTATCATGCATGGACACGTAGTGGGGCTAATTACCATGGTCAGATAATCCAAACAAACCCCCGAATAGGAGTAAAAATACTCAAATACACAAAACAGGAAAAATTGCAACAGAAGATCGGCCGTCGACCGATCCGGTCGACCGATCTCTGATACGGACCTGGCGGTCGCCCGCTGCGACCTGTCGGTCGATCGATAAAATGTCGCGGTCGACTGATAAAATGTCGCGGTCGACCGATAAAATGTCGCGGTCGACCGATAAAATGTCGCGGTCGACCGGAACCCCAAATCGAGCTCAGCGGTCGACCGATCCGGTCGACCGTCGAGCGGACAGAAACCCAAGTCTGGGTTTCTGACAGCTCAAATCCTGGAACAAAATTTGTTTCTCTATACGATGACGGGAGTTTTAGGGTTTTAAAAAAAATACAGAAGATAAAACGACTAAACCCAAGACTGGAATCTACATTTCCAATATTCTAAACAAATGAGAAACAAATTAAAAATGTTTCAATAACAGTAATTCATGGTTTAACTCTTGTTTAAGAAAACCCAGATCTAGATCTTGTTGATAAAATCCTTCAGTAAAATTTTGAAGTTAAAAACATGATTCTCAAACATATATCATATAGATCTACTATCTCTACAAGAAAAATACGAATTTGGCCAAATAAAATTCAGTAAAAACTCAAACTTTGCATAAAAACCAAAAGGGGGTGGAGTTGGGCGAGAAATTACTCGCCTTGGGTGCTGAGGAAAGCCCTAGATCTGAAATAGGTTGATCCCCTTCATTGGAAATCCCAAATCCCGCTGAAAATCTTCTAAACTGCTCCCAGACCACCAAAAGAGAGGATTAGGGTTTAGGGGAAGAGAGAGGGGGCTAGGGTTTACGTCTGGGGCTGAAAAGATTTCTCCTGGGTTGAGTTGGTATAAATACCAACTCCCCAACCGGACCCGAAACCCAATAACCCAAAAACTAAAACCCGAAACCAAACCTGGCAACCTCTCTGATCGCTGATCGGTCGACCGCGCCGGTCGACCGCGTCGGTCGACCGATCAGCACAAAAATGCCTGCTGATGGCATTTCACATGCTGACCATATATCACTCGATTTCTCTCACTTGTAAACACCTGCTGGGATCCCAAACACTGATAAACATATATATCTTATGTTTATATGGTTATTCATCACAAGGGAATTATTTACTATTGATAATTCACACACATATATATATATATACATATATACTATAGAAATTTTCGGGGTTTTACATTCTTCCCCCCTTAAAAGAATTTCGTCCTCGAAATTCGGAAATCATACGAACTTTGCAATATGAACTCTTATATAGCCTTATAGAGATATTTATACTTAACGATCTAAAATGATAATATTCTCGCTCAAATCCTAATCTAGTGGAACTAGTACATCGGGTGAAAAATCCAAACAAGGAACCCTCCATATATATACCATGTGTTCCAACAGATTAAAATTTAAGCGAAAGTATCCTCATTATAGCGTTAAATGTAAACATAACCAAGGGTATGCACATAAGTTAAGACATGTAATCAAAACAAGAATTTATTTACCTGCTCAACCAAGTGTGGGTAGTCACGACGCATGTCCTCCTCGCGCTCCCAAGAAATCTCCTCAATGCCTTCTCGGTTCCACTGAACTTTTACCAAGGGAATTACCTTATTCCTAAGCCTCTTGTCCTCTCTGGCAAGAATGCGAACCGGAATCTCAAAAGTAGTCAAATCATCCTGAAGCTCAATCTCCGGTGCATCCAACACTCGCTGCTGCTCCTCATCATGCAAGTGCTTCTTGAGCATAGAAATATGGAACACGTTGTGTATACTAGACATAGATGCGGGAAGATCTAGTCTGTATGACACGGCTCCAATGCGCTCTAGAATCTGGAAAGGTCCAATATATCTCGGTGCAAGCTTTCCTCGCCTCCCGAATCGCTGCACGCCTTTCATAGGCGATACCTTAAGCATAACCAAATCTCCAATCTGGAACTCTAGTGGTCTTCGCCTCTTATCTGCATAGCTCTTCTGCCGGCTCTGAGCGGCTAAAATCCGCTCCCTAATCAAGGCTACCTTCTCAGTAGTCTGCCTCACTAGCTCTGGCCTAAGCATCAAGCTGTCCTCCGGCTCGACCCAACATATCGGCGATCTACAAGGTCTCCCATATAATGCTTCATACGGGGCCATACCGATTGTCGCTTGATAACTATTGTTATAAGCGAACTCTACCAGTAGAATATGATCCTCCCAACTGCCTTGGAAGTCAATGACACATGCCCGCAACATGTCCTCCAACACCTGATTCACCCTCTCCGTCTGGCCATCCGTCTGGGGGTGGAATACACTGCTATAAGATAGTGTGCTGCCAAATGAGTCCTGGAAACTCCTCCAAAAATGTGAAGTGAACACCGATCCTCGATCCGACAAGATCGTGTTCGGTACACCGTGAAGTCGAACTATCTCCCGAATGAAGATCCTCGCATAAGTCTCAGCTGTATAAGTGGTCCTCACCGGGATGAAATGGGCTGACTTCGTCAGTCGGTCCACTATCACCCACACAGAATCATTCCCCTTCTTCGACTTCGGCAACCCCACAATAAAATCCATAGAGATGTCTGCCCACTTCCACTCTGGAACGGGTAAAGGCTGTAGTGTCCCCGCCGGTCTCTGATGCTCTGCCTGAAAGTACCCTAGAGGGGGGTGAATAGGGTTATTGCTAATCTTATTAGATATTAATGCCGATTATGACTTATTAAAAATTATATCCTAACAAAGATGATATACAATTATTTATATGCAAGGATATATGATAAGACAAATAAGAAGTAAATAGTGGACACAATAAGCAACCAAACACAATAGTATGATCACGGAGTTCGGACCTTCCGTCCTACGTCTCCGCTCCCCACTCCCGGGGAGAACTCCACTATCAACACACCCGGTTTGGAAGCCGGAACTTCTCTACACACTCGGTTTACAAGTTCACCGAAAACTCTCACAATAACTCACAATGTACATACACAGGCTACAACCTCAAGTGTTGGTCCTCACGTATCGACTCCCTCAAGTGCTCGGAATTATCACCTCTCACTAGGCAACCGACGCCACTCCTCTCGGTATCGATCCCGTCCTCACCACACACTCCTCTCGGTGTACAAGTGTATTACAAGTGATCTCTCGATATAAGGCTCAAATACAATAATTGTTCTCTACAAATGATGAGAACTCAATTAGGCACAACTCTAAGTCACAAACCCCACAACCCAAGATATACTATGAATGTAAATACTATAAGCTCAATAGGTTGTGTGTGAACAAAGAGATAAAACAATATAAACTCAATATAAAATCTAGCTTATGAAATTAAGAACAAACTTATAAAATGCTAGAATTGAGTTTAAGGAAACTTCTCTATAGATGACAAGAGAGAGGGAGAAGAATGAATGCTCAAACACCAAAGATGATCTCCTCAAGCTCTTGTGGAATTGATTTTCAAAACCGAAAACACTCAATTGCTTAAAAGCTTATAAACACACTTAAACAAAACTTAAACACCCTTTAAAACTTGTTTAAAACTTTCTCTTCATTAGTTAGGACTGAGGATATGTGGGGGTATTTATAGAAACCCCAAAGCCAAGAGAAAACAAGGCAAAAAGACCAAAAACCTAAAAAAAAAAAACAGCTCAGCCAAAAACTAGCCGTTACAGTGTTATGGGTCGACTCATCACTGTTCATGAGTCGACTCATAAGTTACCGTTACAGGCCAAAAAACAGCTTATGGGTCGACTCATAAATTTCATGAGTCGACTCATCATGCATGGGTCGACTCATGAGGTCATGGGTCGACTCAGCAGAAACAAAAACCAAATTCCAGAACACTTTATGAGTCGACTTATGACAGGCATGAGTCGACTCAACCTGTCGGGTCGACTCATGATATTGTGAGTCGACTCGTCAGAAACAAAATGCAAACTACACAACAGTTTATGAGTCGACTCAACACTGTTCATGAGTCGACTCATGACATGCACACAGCCTGTTTTAAACAGTACATGTCAACATAAAACAGGGTTTAAAAATATCAAATAAATTCAGAAAAATGTAAAACTTTGGGGAATGATTGTAGACATGCTAATAAACATGCTACAATGACTGGTTATCAGAAAGGACCTCCCAAATGAAAAATATCATCATTTTACAAAATAGTCCAAAACATGAAAATATGAGATACTTGAATTTTGATGTTTTGACATAAACCAACTTTTGAAACTTTGTGAAATGTTTGTATAGACTTGATAAAAGATATAAAATGTTGTTATGAAGTCTATAACCTAGAAATACAATATTTTTATAAAATTGCATATTCTATGCAATATATTCAAAACACTAAATATGATTTCATTAAAAATAATCTTGTTAAGGATGAAATCATATATAGGCATAAGAACATGAAACAAAATAGTATTTTCCAATTCTATTCATTTGTTTCATATATAAACTTGAAAACTATTAAACCAAAAACATATATGTATATATAGAACTATATATACAAAACAAAAATCAAAGCGTGTATGTGTGTATATGATTGAGCTTAAAGTACTAACACACATAATATAAAACCTAAACTATTTACCCAAGCAAACTTGATCTTCAACGAAGCTTGACTTGGTACACGTGCGGATGAAGCTTGAACTTGATCTTTAACTGAATGCAATGCTTCACTTCCACAATTCCGCCAACCTCCATTTGATATGATCGTTATGGCGCAATTCCATCCATCCTCCAACACATTGTTTGTCTAGAATACCTAATAGGAAACATAAACACTAGACAAACAATATTAGGAATTGTTTGTAATCATCAAAACAAGATTAGAAGATGTAGGCTCATAACATGAGACCTAACACTGCCTTCACCTGCTGACAGGTAAAACATCTAGCCACATAATCTGTAATCTCTCTCCTCATACCACTCCACCAGAATCGCCTCTTCAGGTCCTTGTACATCTTGGTAGTCCCTGGATGTACTGTGTACCGGGTACGGTGCGCCTCATCAAATAACTCTCTCTTCAGCTCTGCACTGGCTGGCATAACCAACCTACGCTTCATCCGTAGACCTCCATCTGCTCCAACGGTCTAGTCCGCCTTAGGCTCTTTGGAAATCTCCCCCTTACGGGTTTGAATCCAAGAGTCCTCCAACTGAGCTCTGACAACCCTGCCACTCTAGGATGGCTGCACTGACATAGCTCCCAAGAATGCACTGGTTCCTCCAATCTCGGGTCTAAAGTCAAACTGACTAAGAGTGATAAGATCTCTGTGCAATGAACACCTCAAAGCCGTAACCCGATGTCGGCACTTCCTACTCAAAGCATCTGCTACGACGTTCGCCTTCCCTGGGTGATACTGAATCGCGAACTCGTAGTCCTTGATAAACTCAATCCACTTCCTCTGCCTCTGATTGAGTTCCTTCTGAGAAAAGAGGTACTTCAGACTCTGATGGTCTGTGAATAGCTCAAACTGCACTCCATACAAGTAGTGCCTTCATGACTTCAGTGCAAACACCACTGCTGCTAACTCCAAGTCATGAGTGAGATAGTTCTGCTCGTGCACCCTCAACTGTCGTGAGATATAGGCTACTACCCTCTGAGTCTGCATCAATACGCCTCCTAAGCCTGCCAATGATGCATCCGTATACACCACGAATGTCCTGTCGCTGCTCGGAATAGTCAGAACTGGCGCTGTAGTCAACTTAGCCTTCAAAATATCAAAGGCCTCCTGACACTCCCTGCTCCATATGAACGGTACACCCTTCTTCGTAAGGCGTGTAATCGGCGTCGCAATCTTCGAGAAGTCCTGAATGAACTTCCTATAATATCCAGCTAAACCCAAAAAGCTGCGAATCTCTGACACCGTCTTCGGTGGCTCCCAATCAAGAACTGCCGTGACCTTAGCCGGGTCCACTGCTATACCCTCCCTACTGATGACGTGGCCAAGAAATCTGACTTCTGAAAGCCAAAACTCACACTTGCTAAACTTGGCATACAACTGGTGCTCCTGAAGGGTCCTCAACGCTATCCGTAGATGCTCCTCGTGCTCTGCCTCCGATCTCGAGTAAATGAGAATATCGTCGATGAAGACGATCACAAACTGATCTAAGAAGGGACGGAAAACCCGGTTCATCAAATCCATGAATACCGCGGGTGCATTGGTCAACCCAAATGGCATGACCAAGAACTCGAAGGATCCATATCGAGTAAGAAAAGCGGTCTTGGGAATATCCATCTCCCGAACCCGCAACTGATGATAGCCAGAACGAAGATCAATCTTCGAGAAATACTACGCTCCCTGCAACTGGTCAAACAAGTCATCAATCCTAGGTAGTAGGTACCTATTCCGGATAGTGA
The DNA here is from genome assembly GCA_022839385.1 of Asparagus kiusianus. NCBI lineage: Eukaryota > Viridiplantae > Streptophyta > Magnoliopsida > Asparagales > Asparagaceae > Asparagus > Asparagus kiusianus. The sequence goes on along the minus strand of BQKN01054869.1, from coordinate 3,373 downwards.
CCTTGTTCAACTCTCTATAATCTATGCATAACCTCATACTGCCGTCCTTCTTCTTTACGAAGAGGACCGGTGCGCCCCACGGAGAATGACTCCGGCGAATAAAACCCTGAGCTAACAACTCGTCCAACTGGGTCTGAAGCTCCCTCATCTCAGCTGGTGCCATGCGATAGGGTGCACGGGATATCGGGGCTGTGCCTGGCTGTAACTCAATACAGAACTCGACCTCTCTCACAGGAGGTAACCCAGGTATGTCCTGAAAGACATCCTGATACTCTGAGACAACTCTAGTCTCCAATAACTCAGCTCCCTGATCCCGTCGCATCACCTCCTTGATGTACGCCAGAAATGACTCCGTAAGTCGGTTTCCCTGAGAGGCGGCTACAATCATCTCGGACCCGTCGGACGCTCGCAACTTGACTGTCTTCGCAAAGCAGTCAATACTAATATGGTAGGAAGACAACCAATCCATACCAAGGATGACATCGAACTCGAACATATGCAACACTATCAAATCCACTATGAACTCCGACTCGTCTAGACTGACGGTACACCTCCTACAAACGCTCTCCAGAAGCGATACCTCACCTAAAGGGGTGGAAACAGATAGATGGGTGTCTAGGGGCTGAGCTACGAGCTAGAGTCTAGTCATAAATGCATGCGAGATGAATGAATGGGAAGCTCCTGAATCGAAAAGAATACGAACGGGAAGAGAATTCACGAAGAACGTACCCTCCACTACAGCTCCGCTGGCTCCATGATCACGAGGAACCACTGCATATACCCTGCCCGTGGCTGAGGACTGCTCTGCTGATGGTGCTGGTGAGTATGGGATAATCTGTCCATGAGAAACATCCTGAACTGCTCGAATCTGTCCCTCAGTCCTCTGAGCTGCTGGCGGTGCCTCGAGTCTGTTCTGCTGGCCCTGACCTCTGCCCTGCTGGCGCTGCTGCTGCTGCTGGTTCGGACCTTTGCCCTGCTGGGCTCCTGCTGGTGCGCTACGGCACTCAGATGCCTTATGTCCGACCTTGTGACAGTTAAAACAAGACCCCTGAAACTTGCGCTGCTGATGCGCTCTCTGATCCTGCTGGGGCCCCTTCTTATAAGGGCCCTGATGCTGCTGCTGATGCCCAGAAAAACCTCTCTTGTTTTTGCCCTTGTCACTGCCCTGTCCAGTCTTAGCCTTCCCTTCCTTGTCCTTCTGGAACATAGAAGTCTCAATCTCCTGAGAAGTGGCAGCCTCAGCTACCTCCCTGACTGAATAAAATCTCCTCGAAACGAGGTACCGTCGGAGATTAGGGCGAAGCCCAGCTAAGAACATCTGAGCCTGATGCTCTCCCGTCTGCCACATACCAGTGAAATGTAGCAACTCCATGAACCGGCTCTCAAAATCTGCCACGGTCATGTCTCCCTGAGTCAACCGGGATAACTCGAGCTCCTTCCCAATCCGTGCTACGGAAGAAATATACTGGCCATCGAAGAAGTAGATAAAGTTCTCCCATGTGAGGGTCATCCTCTGCTCTAGAGTGAACTGGAGTCGGTACCACCTCCCGGCATCTCCCTTCAGGCTGTAGGATGCCAGTCTCTGCTTCTGGACTGAATCTACACCGAGTATGTCGAGGATATTGCTCACATCCTCCTTCCACTTATGGGCAGCAAGAGGGTCTGGTGACCCCTGAAACTCTGGTGCCCTCATCTTCTGGTTCATCTCCACCATACGGAGCCAAGTCTCCTGTTCTGTGGCTCTGTCTGGGACTGCTAAAGGAATAGCTGCAGGCGTGTCCTCTGGGGGTCTCTTCTCTAACAGGAACGGCAGGTATCCCCTGCTGCTGAGCTACCGGTGGTGGTGGTGTCCGTGGTGCTATGTGAGTCGTCACCATCTCCTCGATAGCTGCCATCCGAGCGATAAGAGGGGCCATAAGGTCCACCAGATACTGAGGAGCCTGCTGCGGCTCGGGTGGAGTCTGCTGAGGCTCGGACTGAGCTGGCTGCTGCTCAGGTGGAGTCTGCTGTGACTCTGCCTGGCTAGCTCTCCTGGTACGGGGTCTACCTCGTCCTGCCATCTCTCTCCTGATGGTAAGAAAAGAAGATTTATGAGTCAAAATAGACCTTTGTAAATAGCGTATCGTATTGAAATTTTCACAACATATAGTATTCACACAAATACTTTGAATCTATATAAAATAGTTGTCATAAAAAAATTCTCAAATTTTTGAGATATACGCATATATCGTCCTCACTCATTCTAGGAAATCCTTTCGGACTCTATACATAAATCCTAAGAAACTCCATCCTAGCTCCACGACTCGACACAGGATGATCCTAAGGATACTGGAACTAGAGCTCTGATACCAACTGTGACGCCCCTGGGTTCACACAAGGCTGCAGTCCGAGGTGAAACCAGAAATGTCAAACCTGCCATGCACCACACCGTGCAATAACACGTTTCACCATCACAATTACTATCTTTCTAGTGGAATCAACAACAGGTGTAGGTACAAAGCAAGTAAAAGGTAAATCAACAATACTGGATAAAATGACAGAACATAACACATCTCGTCAACGAAATAAGCTGAAGTACATAGTCAAAGTCTGAAATGCATGAACTGGAGTTCTTAACAAGTCTCAAATACAATAAGTCTGAGTAAAGAAAATAAGGCACACAGCCTTTTACAACTTTTAGAATAAACTCTCAAATGTCTAAACCAAAAAGTCTACAGTGGAGCTCAAAAGAAAAATATATCTAAAGTAGACAGCTGACACTAAAGTGCACCGCTATCAACCTGCGACACTCCGTGCTCCGGGCTCGTGACCTGAAAGGGGGAGGGACAACGAGCGTCAAAGCGCTAGCGAGTAACATCACAACCAACCCCAAGGGAAGAGGGCTCGTTGTATAAGAAAATACAGATAATATATAATAGATCTAAAATCGTTGATCTCACTAAGGAGGGTTTTAGTATTTAGAGGTTTATAACACGAGAATAGGTACGTCGAGCGAAATAATCCAAACAAGGAAACCCTCATGTATATACCTTATATCTCAAATATATAAACTCCTAAATACTAAACCCAAGGTTCAAGCACTGTAACAAAATAGAAGAAAAACAACAAACATCAGAGTACAATAACTGTGCTATGACATAACCAACATGAATATCATGTTACTACTTACATGAATATCATGTCAAAATCTACATAAGTGTTATACCAGAATCTACATAGTCATTCTGTCGTGAACTGCTGTATAATAGGTACATACAGGATTAAGAACTATATCCGATATAAAAACTAACTATTATAGTTTTCCAACTCATGGAATAAGTGTCAATTGTCCAACACGAGGACTGAGAGGGATTATAGTCCAACACGAGGACTT
>BQKN01054868.1:0-11055 GCA_022839385.1 Asparagus kiusianus | reverse complement strand
TTTTGAGTGGTATTTGGATATCTTTGAGCATTTTTTGACGCCTACACCCGCTTCCCAAAATACCAGGGAATCGGAACGTGAATAAGCCCGCGACGTATTAGACTGAGGAGAAATAAGTACTAGACCATCTCTACTCAATCTAATACGCTAAGCGACAAACAATATAAAGTAAAGGCACAGGTCCCCGATCACAGTAGCGAGAATATAATAACAACTCAGAACAAAATGATACATATCACAGCTGAAATATCATCTCAGACATAATATTCGGGCCAAACATGCCCTTATACAAAACGATCTGAATACTAAGGAATATAAAAATAGTACATCGACCAACAGAAATAAAGTACTGGAAGGTAAACTAGGGTCATCAGCTAACTATAAATAGATAACTAAGCTTCGACTTGTTCTTCTGCTCCGTCTGCAAAGCCTTCCTGCGGAGGATCCTCTGGCTCCTGTACTACTCCGAACTGTAGCTGTCCGTCCTCTAAATCTGACGTACATCCCGAGAGAAAAGGAGTACGTCAGCGTGCATTGCACACGGCAAGATCCCAAAAGGAAGAATAGAACGGTCGTGTGACCAATGCAATAATGATAACAACAATGGAACATGCAACTAAAATACTAAAATAATTTACTACTATAAAATAGAATAATCAGAATAAATCTAAGAAAATCAACCAAGTAACAAGTCGATCATGCATCTAGCGATCAGAATAATCATCTAAGTGTTCGCGGGAAAAGTTGGATCTTTCTTCATTATCGATTCCATTGCACTCAGTTAACAACTTTATGCGTTACAAAGAGATCTGGTCTTTTTATAAGATCCGGCTTACAATGAAAATCAAAATAAAACAAAGAAATCAAAATTACAACTTCTCTCTTTTATCGAACAGATCGCGAGCTCCTGTTTTGCGGCCGCTCGCTTGTGTGGGTTGTTTGCCTGCGCCGGGGTTAATCCGTGGACCACCGCGTGATCTCGATCCGGTCGGATCTACACGATATGACGGGTACTATTCCACCAAGGGAATAATAGCCGGGAGGGATTGTCTCACCAAGGAAACAACCGCTCGATGCTCGGGATCTAAGAACCAAGCTTAGATCCGGAGTGTGATCGTGTAGATCTCAGATCCGATTCCCTCGAACTCCTGCCTTATTTGACGTTGACGATCGCCGGGCACCAGATCTGGAAGTCCAAGCCTTCAAGCCTTCAAAGTTGAGATCTTTTTTAGATCTGAGTCTTCAATCCAGCAGGGCTTCGCCTCCTCCAAAATCCAACCTCTGAAACAAATGAGCACAAGGCCTATTTATAGGCGCTCGAAACTGTGCCTCGTGCACAGAACAGGGCCTAGCCACCCATGGGTGGCTCGGCCTGAGCCGAGCCACCTCGGGTGTGTAGGTTCCGTCGTTCGGTTGTTTTGCCTCTTTGTGCATGTGATTCGATTCGTTGTTGATTTGAACATCGATTCGGTTGGTGGTTGAGTTGATCTGGAATCGACTTGTTGACTTGATTCCAAATATGGCAGTTAATCCGCTTCTGAGTTCGAGTCCGAAGCTGATCTTGATTCGATCGTTATATCACCGAGTTCGCTCTTGTTTAGATGACTCGGTGATTCCCCGAAATGTTGGTTTGATTCCGCGTGCGAGTGGATGCGTTCCAATGCTTGGGTGCGATTTGTTGGCTTCGTCGCCTCGTTAACCTGCTCCGTTGCGTATGGCTTGGCTTCGGCGTTGGCGGGATAACGGTCGTGCTTGGATACGTCACTCGATGGTCCGTTTGTTGAATTGGCGTCGTCGAGCTGTGATAAGGGACCTATAGGCAATTTTATACGCCTACAGATACCCCCTCCAAAGTATTTCAGCCTCGTTCTTTTATAGAAGAGTCTGTAATACTTTGGATGTGATTGTCCCAACCTTTAGTCGGTATAACGGGACTTTGGAATAGCTTCTGTCCTGGATTTCTTCGATTCCTTCAGGTCATTCAGTGCTTTGTAGAACGCCTGTGAGGATTCCGGTGCTGCATTTATTGTCTGACCGTTGTTAGAATTTTGAACTTGAAGTCGATTCCTGATTTCTTGCTTTTTTAGCTCGAGTTGGTTGCTTCAACATAGAACTGATCATCAATTGACGGCGTCGTCCGGCGTTTGAGCTTCATTGCGACGCGTTGTCCGGCGTCCAGGCTTCACTGTACTACGCTGTTCGACGTTTGACACAGTTTATACTCGTACGTCTGCTGGAGTATATACAGTTTAAGCTCATAAGGTATTGGAGCGTGGCGGATACTCGAGTCACGAGACCAATCCATAGAATTGATACGTCAATGACTTGTACTTATAGAATTTTTGGCAAATTCTCAGCCATCAACGGATTTGATGAGCCTTTACCGACTACCGTTTGAGTCGGGCTAGCATGCGGATTGTTTAAGTCCGTTCCGCATGTGACGTTAAGCTAAAAGAGTTAACCCTTTTAGTGCTACGATATTGAATACGTAGACTTCGTCTTTCTCCTGTGAAAAGACTAAACAACAACGTGTATGAGACGTTGACTTAGGATTTTTGGCAAATCCTCAGCCTTCAACGGATTTGACGTGCTCTTACCGATTACCGTTTGAATCGGGCTTACATGCGGATTGTTTAAATCCGTTCCGCATGTGACGTTGTGCTAAAGGAATGAACTCCTTTAGACTTTGTGCTATGATGTTGAATACATAGACTTTACCATTTGTTACGGGAATAGGTTACCCGGCGACGCGTGTTAGGCGTTGACTTTAGGATTTTTGGCTAACCCCCAGCCTTAAACGGATTTGATTAGCCTTTACCGACTACCGTTTGAGTCGGGCTAGCATGCGGATTATTTAAATCCGTTTGCATGTAACGTTGCGCTAAAGGAATGAACTCCCTTAGACTTTGTGCTACGACTTCGAATACGTAGACTTCGCCATTTGTTATGGGAATAGGCTACCCAGCAATGTGTATTAGACATTGACTTATCCCTACTTAGGCTTCGGGATAAAGGTCCCCAGAATCGAACTCTGGTATCTTTTTCAATCGGAAAAAGACTAAACCGGCGACGCGTGTTAGGCGTCGACTTATCCTTTCTTAGGATTCAGGATGAAATTCCCCATGCGTGTAAGGCATGGATTTTGGTGTTATTAATAACAACCTGCCACAATGTTGAATATGTGGACGAGTGTTCTTTTTAAAACGGTTAAGAACTAACCGGCGGCGCGTGTTAGGCGCGGACTTATCCTTGCTTAGGTTTCAGGATAAAATACCCCAGAATCGAACTCTGGTGTCTTTTTTAATCGGAAAAAGACTAAACCGGCAACGCGTGTTAGGCGCAGACTTATCCCTACTTAGGATTCGGGATAAACTTCCTATGATGAATCCAAGATTCTTGGAAAAAGATTGGTGTGGGAAGGAAGAATTTTATATTCTATTCCCAGAACAAGAAAAGGAGACTTGAGGTGGGATCTCCACCTCCAGAATCCGGAAAGGTGAAACTGAGAGTGGGATCTCCACTCTGAGAATCGAAGAGATTTGGATAACCCTAACTGTCGGAAGGTTTGATTACCGAGGTAAAGATGAATTTCTCGTTTATCGAGAGTGAATCGTGGTTCTGGTCCTAACTGTAAGAAGGTTTGACCAAGCGAGAATTTGAGATGACCCTAACTGTAGGAAGGTTTGATCACTCGATTTGAAAGTGGACCTCTCGTTCATTGGAGGAATCGAGAGGGGATTTTGATTTTGGTCCTAACTTTTATAGGTTTGACCAAGTGGGAATTGTGTGGTGGAGACTATGAGTCATTAAACACCACTGAAAGTTTTGTGAGGGAAAAGCGATCCAACGAAGTGATCGGCTTTCATCTTAGCAAAAGAGTGTTCAGAAATTAGGAGTTTAGTGTTTATCACTTTATTTATTATGACCGGGTTATCCCTAAGAATATTACATTTAACATTCTTTCAGGAACTTCCCGTTACATGAATTATCCACCCCCAGCTTCCTTTGCAAAACTGGGTTTATTGTTGCATTAACCGCATGATCGGGTTATCCTTAAGAATACCACGCATGGCACTCTCCAGGAACTTCCCGTGGAAGAAAGGAAATAGTTTAGACTCTTATACCTATTGGAGTATTAAGAAGCAGTTTATACTCGTATACTTTTTGGAGTTTCAGGAAGCAGTTTATACTCTTATACCGGTCGGAGTTTTAGGATACAGTTTATACTCGTGCACCCACTGGAGTTTCGCCGTTCTTGACTGGCTTACTCTAGTGTTATGACGCCGGCTTCAACCAAGGTCTGGATACTATTCTTTAGAGTAAAGCAGGCCTTGGTAGGATGAAGGATCCTCCTGTGGTATGCGCAGTACTTCGGATCCGTGGTATTATCAGCTTCCTCCTGATTCATGATCGGTGGTAGCTTGATCTTGTTATTTTTAAGGAGCGATTCGAAGATGGCTGGAACATCTTCGTCTTTGAAGGAGTACTCTTTTTGAGGCCTCTGATTCGAAGTTTTCTGTTGTCTCCGGGACTGCTGTTGCGACGTTTGATTGGCGTCAACAGCCGCTGCAGGTGTTTTACCCTTACCACGGGAGGCGAAGTTTGAGTTTGGAGGATTCGTCGTCGATTGACCCCTCTCGGCCTTCTTCCTTCGGAGGAAGCGTTCGGCTTGTTCCCCTCGGACCTTCAAGTCTTTCCAAGTGTTGGACGGTGCTGTCCCTATTGCTTCCAACACGTCCAATGCGAGGTTGTTGTGGCAAGTTTGGAGGATGAACTCCTCAGTGATCGGGTCCCGGCAATTTAACGCTTTGTTCCGGAACCTTTTGACGAAGGTTTCGACTAACTCCCCGTCCTTTTGTTTCTCGTCGAGCAACGTTCCGATGGATATCTCGGTGTCGTCGTCGAAGAAGTTAGCGAGGAATTTTGTCTCCATGTCGTCCCAGCTGCTCACGCTACCTGGCTTGAGGCGGCGGTACCAATCGAAGGCGGCTCCACGAAGAGTGCCAACGAATGACCGCACCATCAGAGGCTCATTGCCGGAGATAACACCCAGGTGCGATTTGAAATAAATCAAATGCTGGGTGGGGGAACCTTTCCCATCGAACGGCGTGAAGTTGATTAGACTAAACTTCGCCGGATAGGGGATTGAATCCCACTCCCTTGGGTATGGACAAGGAATGCCCGTTTTCTTCACCTCTTGAGCTGACATCAAGGTATTGATTTTACTCTCGAGGCTTTTGATCTTCAAGTTTTCACCTGTATCTTCGTTGGCATCCTCATTACTGTAGGCGTATAAAATTGCCTATAGGTCCCACAATATAGCTCGATGACGTCAATTCGACAAACGGACCATCGGGCGACGTATCCAAGCACGACCGTTATCCCGCCAACGCCGAAGCCAAGCCATACGCAACGGAGCAGGTTAACGAAGCGACGAAGCCAATAAATCGCACCCAAGCAGTGGAATGCATCCACTCGCACGTGGAATCGAACCAACGTTTCGGGGAATCACCGAGTCATCTAAACAAGAGCGAACTCGGTGATATAACGATCGAATCAAGATCGGTTTCGGACTCGAACTCAGAAGTGGGTTTACTGCCAAATCAGGAATCGGATCAAAACGAATCGAATCCGAACAAGTCAACCACATAACCGAATCGAAGTCCAAATCAACAACGAATCGGAACCGGAAACACCGGAAAACCCAAAACGACGAAACGAACCAACACCCGGGGACTCGGCCGAAACCGAGCCAACCCGGGGTGGCTCGGCCCAAGCCGAGCTACCCCAGGGTGGCTCGGTGGCCGAGCCACCCCTGGGTGGCTCGGCCAAGGCCGAGCTACCTAGGGGTGGCTAGGCTCAGAACTATGCAAATGCACAGTTCTGAGTGCCTATAAATAGGCCTTGTGTTGGTTCATTTCAGAGGTGTGGGAAATTTTGGAGGAGGCGAAGCCCTGCTGGATTGAAGACTCAGATCTAAACAAGATTCAAACATCGAAGGCTTAGGAGACTTGGACTTCCAGATCCGGTGCTCAGCGATCGACAACGCCAAATAAGGCAGGAGTTCGAGAGGATCGGATCTTCAGATCTACATGATCACACTCCGGATCTAAGCTTGGTTCTTAGATCCCGAGCATCGAGCGGTTGTTTCCTTGGTGAAACAATCCCTCCCGGCTATTATCTCCCTTTGCGGAATAATACCCGTTATATCGTGTAGATCCGACCGGATCGAGATCATGCGGTGGTTCACGGCAAATAACCCCGGCGCAGGCAAAGAACCCACACAAAGCGAGTGACCGCAAAACAGGAGCTCGCGATTCGTTCGACATAAAAGGAAATAAATTGTAATCTTTCTTTTTCTTATTTTTGATTTTCATTGTAACCGGATCTTATAAAAAGACCGGATCTTTTGTAACCGATAAACTGTTATCAAGAGTGTACAATGACATTAATGAAGAAGAACACGATTTTTCCCGCGAACAATCTGGCGACCACAGTGGGAGCCACCGATCTCGCCGACGAGATCGTTGCGTCGCAGCCGCGGATCCCGATCCCGGTCGTGGAGGAGGTCGAGTACGAGTTCGACCAACAAAAGTTCGAGGAGTACGTGTCCTCGTCCGGATCAACCTCCCCCCGCAAGTCCAAGTCTCCAAAGCTCTCCTCCAAGAGGAAACTTCGTTGGTACGAAGAAGTTGAAGCTGCCAACGAAGATCTCGCCCCGTTTGATGCCGAAGCTGCATCGGGTGAGATCTCTCCTTCCAACCAGGTCAGATCCGCTCTGGCCAAATCTTCCGTTGCTGATGGCGTAGCGACTCTCTCAAAGAGAGCCCGTCAAAGGCAACGTCAGCGCCTTGCGAAACAAATCGCAAAGGCAATGGAATCTGTAGACGGGATCCGTTACAACACGGATCTGAAGAACAGTAGAGGCAAACAGCCTCAACAACCGACGAATGGCAACCCCTCCAAGCCGCCAACGAACGAATGGATCCGCGTCAAACGGAACCGTTCAACCCTGGAGGAACGCATTCAGAAGCGCCGCGCACTCTCGGCGCAAGCACGGGCTCAAGTCCAAGAAGCCCGTAGAAGGTTGCAGAAGGAGATGGCCAAGAAGCCGCCACCAACCCGCCAAATATGGAAGCCGAAGTCTGAAACCGCAACTCAGGCCAAGGTACAATCAATGCAGCCTCCAAAACGAGTTCAACCTCCCGAACCATCCCGAGGAAGGAGGTCAATCTTGGAGCGCCTCGGTCCAATTCCCGACGAGCGCAGCAAAGTTCATGAACGCTTGGGCCCTATGAAGAAGTCCCGAATGAATCAACATGCTGGGGGTCGTTGTCACTTTCAGCATGACAAGGAGTTCACGGTGTCCGAGCGCACTAACTTGCGCATTGAAGTTCGGGAGCCCGTTGAGAATTCACGCCCACAAAAGGCGCGTTTCGAGGCGAGTGACTCTCGAAAGTCCAAATAAGGTAATTCGCTCTCAGAAGGAAACGTCGTCATCCGATGATGATAACGTTATACCTGAGAAATCGTGCCAACACACGATAGGTTACTCCGATCAAATTGACGAGTTGTACTATCGTGCTGGGGGTACGAGCAAAACAAGAAAGAGAAGCCCTCGTAGGCTCGAGATTCAATGCCCCTGTTCCAAACTCATTCGGGCGGTATTGTCTCAGTGTAATTGCACTAAGACGGTCCCCGAAAGAGTTTCGGTGTTTAAAAGGCTCAGCACTGAGACGCCAAAGCCAAGGCTTACGCGTTCCCGACGAAGGAGAGTGGTGGTTGAAGACGGAGAATTCCCGAAGGTCACCACTAATATGACCAATAAGGGAACATTGGCACGGGATGATCTCGAGTCGATTCTGAACGCATCGCGGCGTCTAACCCGTTTGCGGTCCGGAGCCATCTCACGAAGAACGTATGGGAGAATTCGGATAAGCTCACCTTCAGAAGATGAAGAATCGGATGCTTGCTCTGCGGTCGCGTCCGACAACACTGTATCCAGCGAAGGAGAACCCCGCGAGTCATTCATGATAAGCGCGGAACAAGTGGCCAAGATGCTCGAAGAAGCCATGGCCAAACAACAGGAGACCTTCAGGCTCGAGATGCAGATGGCCATGCAGACCATGAGGGAGATGCATGAGCAGCAAATCCAGGCACTGAGGAACCAGCAAGGCGAACCAAGCCACCGTAATCAGGATGTTCAAGAAGTTGAGCATACGGATACGGATGAAACTCGCAATGCCGATGACCCTCCCATCAACGCAGGGGTGGTAATGAGGATGCCAATGAAGATACAGGTGAAAACTTGAAGATCAAAAGCCTCGAGAGCAAAATCAATACCTTGATGTCAGCTCAAGAGGTGAAGAAAACGGGCATTCCTTGTCCATACCCAAGGGAGTGGGATTCAATCCCCTATCCGGCGAAGTTTAGTCTAATCAACTTCACGCCGTTCGATGGGAAAGGTTCCCCCACTCAGCATTTGATTTATTTCAAATCGCACCTGGGTATTATCTCCGGCAATAAGCCTTTGATGGTGCGGTCATTCGTTGGTACTCTTCGTGGAGCCGCCTTCGATTGGTATCGCCGCCTCAAGCCCGGTAGCGTGCATAGCTGGGACGACATGGAGACAAAATTCCTCGCCAACTTCTTCGACGATGACACCGAGATATCCATCGGAACGTTGCTCGACGAAAAACAAAAGGACGGGGAGTTAGTCGAAACCTTCGTCAAAAGGTTCCGGAACAAAGCGTTGAATTGCCGGGACCCGATCACCGAGGAGTTCATCCTCCAAACTTGCCACAACAATCTTTCCTTGGACGTGCTGGAAGCAATAGGGACAGCACCATCCAACACTTGGAAGGACTTGAAGGTCCGAGGGGAACAAGCCGAGCGCTTCCTCCGAAGGAAGAAGGCCGAGAGGGGTCAATCAACGACGAATCCTCCGAACTCGAACTTCACCTCCCGTGTTAAGGGCAAAACACCTGCAGCGGCTGTTGACGCTAATCAAACGTCGCAACAGCAGTCCCGGAGACAACAAAAGAACTCGGGTCCGAAACTCCAAAGAGAGTATTCTTTTAAGGATGAAGACGTTACAGCCATCTTTGAATCACTCCTTGCAAATAACAAGATCAAGCTGCCACCTACCGTCAATCAGGAGGAAGCTGATGATATTGCGGATCCGAAGTACTGCGCGTACCATAGGAGGATCCTTCATCCCACTAAGGATTGCTTTACACTCAAGAACAGCATCCAAACCTTGGTGGAAGCAGGCGTTATATCGCTCAATTAACTTGAATGTAAAACTCCAGTGGGTGCATGAGTATAAACTGTATTCCCTAACTCCGATCGGTATATGAGTATAAACTGCTTCCTAACACTCCGAAAAGTATACGAGAATAAACTGCTTCTTAATACTCCAATAGGTATATGAGTCTAAACTATTCCCTTTCTTCCACGGGAAGTTCCTGGAGAGTGCCGTGCGTGGTACTCTTAAGGATAACCCGATTGTGCACCCAGTTTTGTAAAGAAAGCTGGGGGTCGATAATTCATGTAACGGGAAGTTCCCGTAAGAATGTTAAATGTAATATTCTTAGGGATAACCCGGTCATGATGAATAAAGTGGTAAACACTAAACTCCTAATTTACCAAAATTTTTTAAACTTCTGCTATGTTCGTGCACTCAACACTTTCATTTGTTAGAGTCCGAATATAATTGACGAATTGTCAAACCCCTTCGTGTTAAGTCCTTATAACTTAGCACCAGGAATTCATTCCGAGTGATTTGTACATGACAAACATTCCTACAGTGATTTGTACTCTCACTCTCACTTTCCCCTTGGTCAAACCTTCCTACAGTTAGGGCCAAAACCAAAATCCCCTCTCGATTCTTTCAATGAACGAGAGGCCCACAAATCGAGCGGTCAAACCTTCCTACAGTTAGGATCGTCTCATACCTCCCACTTGGTCAAACCTTCCTACAGTTAGGGCCACAACCAAAATCCCCTCTCGATTCCTCCAATGAACGAGAGGTCCACTTTCAAATCGAATGATCAAACCTTCCTATAGTTAGGGTCATCTCAAACTCCCGCTTGGTCAAACCTTCCTACAGTTAGGACCAAAACCATAATTCACTCTCGATAAACGAGAAATTTCATCTTTAGTTCGGTAATCAAACCTTCCGACAGTTAGGGTTATCCGAATCTCTTCGATTCTCGGAGTGGAGATCCCACTCTTAGTTTCACCTTTCCGGATTCTGGGGGTAGAGATCCCACCTCGAGTCTCCTTTCCAAATGGGAATAGAATATAAAATTCTTCCCTCCCACACCAATCCTTTTTTCAAGAATTTAGGATTCATCCTAGGTATCTTATCCCAAAACCTAAGCAGGGATAAGCCTGCGCCTAACACGCGCTACCGGTTTAGTCTATTACCGATTGAAGAAGACACCAGAGTCCGATTCTGGGGAATTTCATCCCGAAGCCTAAGAAGGGATGAGTCAGCGCCTAACACGCGTTGCCGATTAGTCCTTGACCGTTAAAAAGGACAAGCCCACATATTCCACATTGTGGCAGGTCGTTATTAATAACGCCATAATCCGTGCTTCACATGTACGGGGTATTTTATCCTGAAACCTAAGTAAGGATAAGTCGATGCCTAACACGCATCGCCGGTTAGTTCTTGACCGTTAAAAAGAACACTCGTCCACATATTCAACATTGTGGCAGGTTGTTATTAATAACACCAAAATCCATGCCTCACACGCATGGGGAATTTTATCCTGAATCCTAAGAAGGGATATGTCGACGCCTAACACGCGTCGCCGGTTTAGTCTTTTTCCGATTGAAAAAGACACCAGAGTTCGATTCTGGGGTATTTTTATCCCGAAGCCTAAGTAGGGATGAGCCAACGTCTAATACACGTTGCTGGGTAGCCTATTCCCATAACAATGGCGAAGTCTACGTATTCGAAGTCGTAGCACCAAGTCTAAGGGAGTTCATTCCTTTAGCGCAACGTTACATGCGAACGGATTTAAATAATTCGCATGCTAGCCCGAC
>BQKN01054866.1:0-15062 GCA_022839385.1 Asparagus kiusianus | reverse complement strand
ACACGCGACGACGAAAGTCAACGCGTGACGACGAAAGTCAACCCACGTGGTTCCTAAACCCTAAGGTGGACGCTGGTCAACGCATAACCTTAGGTCAACACCGGACAGCGCGTTGCGACAAAAGTCAACACGCGACGACGAAAGTCAACGCGTGACGACGAAAGTCAACCCACGCGGTTCCAAAACCCTAAGGTGGACGCCGGTCAACGCGTAACCTTAGGTCAACGCCGGTCAACGCGTAACCTTAGGTCAACGTCATTCAGCGCGTTGCAACAAAAAGTCAACCCCCAGTGATTCAGAACCCTCAAGTCAACACGATGTGACGGGGATAGCAAGTTCAAAAGTCAACTCAATGACACGAGCCAAACTCAACTCACCAGCTGTAGACTCGAGACTCCGACGACGGCCAGGCGATAAACGCAGCGCCAGAACAACTTCGGTTATTCGACAAAGCACCGGATAAACCAAAGATCGAAGGAGCCGAGAGTTGAAGCGAACCATAGGTCCCTTAGGCTGACTGAAGGCTGGACCAATCATATCCAAAGTATTCCGGTCTCTTCTATAAAAGAAACGAGTCCGAAACACTTTGGAGGGGGTATCTGTAGGCATCGAAAATTGCCGATAGGTCCCCACTCACAGCTCGGTGTTAACGATCGACGATTGAACGTCGCTACCCAGTTCACAAGAGTACAAATGACGTCGGTGAGCGACCGAAGCAAACCGACGGACTACGTGAGCCGACAGAACATCAGAATCACGAGGATACGGGTTGACCGAAAACCCCGCGATCACCGCAATTGGACCAACGCCCGCTGTGCCCCGATCACCCCACTGATAATCCAACCATCGGGGTTTACAGAGCCCGCCGTCAAGATTCCAACGCATCTGAAATCACTCAAATCCGAGTTCGGACGAAAAATCAACGGCGAGTCAACGGCAGGACAACGGCAGAACAACGGCACAGCCTCGGACTGTGCTGGGACACCCAAATGGGCCTCGGCAGGCCCGAGACACCCGAGGGGTGTCTTGGCAAAGCCAAGACACCCCTTGGGGTGTCTCGGCCATGGCCGAGACACCCCCTAGGGGTGTCTCCCTTGTGTCCTCCCCCCCTCTCATGAGCCTATAAATAGAC
Source organism: Asparagus kiusianus (assembly GCA_022839385.1). Classification (NCBI taxonomy): domain Eukaryota; kingdom Viridiplantae; phylum Streptophyta; class Magnoliopsida; order Asparagales; family Asparagaceae; genus Asparagus; species Asparagus kiusianus. The sequence goes on along the minus strand of BQKN01054866.1, from coordinate 13,930 downwards.
CCCTAAGGCCTTCTTTCCAAGGGGCTCCTGATTTTGCTCCCAATTCAAGGCTGAATTATCTTAGCCAAGGATTGGTCTTCTCTAAAGCGGCGAAGCCCTGCCGGAGTGAGGAGTCGGAGTCTGCAAGAGAGCGGCGAAGCCCTGCCGGATCGAGGAGTAAGGCGTTCTTCATCAGCCCCCCTTCATTCACCCTCTTCTGTTCCTTGGTGTTGCCCTTCGCAGGCGACACTGAGAAGAGCTATTATCTCGCGTTAGCCAAGATATACGCTTTAAACTTCTAGATCTCACGCGGATCGATGAAGTTCTGTTTCTATATCCCTCCGCGGATAGACGAAACTCTACCGGATTTTACCGGAAAGGATCTTGAAGAGTCGGCGGTCCACGGATATCGACGTCCCCGTCACAGGCCAACAACCCACGCAAGCGAGACCGTACCAAACCGGGATCTCGTGTTTATTTTCGTTAAAATTGTAATACCTTTGTTTTCATTTTACCCTGTTGTAACGCTCGAAGTTATAACAGATCTCGAAAAAGAGAACATCAATGAAAACAGCAACTTTTACCGGAAACAAACATTGTTCTAAAATGATGAATTCTTCTAGACTTAGTGCTATGATTTTGAATATATAGACTTAATCATCCCTCTCGGGATGCTCATAGGATTCTTGGCAAACCCTCAACCCTTAACGGATTTAACGCGTCTTTACCGATTACTGTTTGAATCGGGCTAGTATATGAATTGTTAAAACCCGTTTCACATGTAACGTTACGCTAAGAGAATAAACTCTCTTAGACTTGATGCTATGATTTTGAATACATAGACTTTATCGTTTTCACGAGAACGGATCACGCGGCAACGCGTGTTAGGCGTAGATTTATCTCTATTTAGGGATCGAGATAAATTCTCCCAAACATGAATTATAGTGTCTTTTTTACAAAAAAAATTAACTGGCAACACGTGTTAGGCATAGATTTATCTCTATTTAGGGATTGAGATAAATTCCCCCAGACATGAACTCTGACGTCCTTTTTACGGTGAAGGACAAACCGACAGCATGTGTTAGATACAGGCTTATCTCGATTTAGAGGTCGAGATAAATTCCCCCATGCATAAAAAGCATGGATTGTGGTTATGGAAAGGTTGTGTCTTCTTTAGGGGCAAAGACGAACCCAATGCTGGAGAGGAAAAATTTTATATTCTATCTCCTGCAAAAGAAACCCAAAGTAAGATTTCCACTCCGAGAATTGACAAGATCTGGATGACCCTAACTTTTATAGGATTGGTTACCCGATCTGAAGATAAATTTCTTATTTATCGAGATAATGCTGGAGAGGAAGAATTTTATATTCTATCTCCTGCAAAAGAAACTTAAAGTGAGATTTCCACTCTAAGAGTCGACAAGATCTGGATAACCCTAACTTTTATATGATTGGTTATTATTGAGTCCTTTTGTTTTGATGATGATTAACAAACAATTTACAACTAATGTTGTTTGTCTAGTGTTTGTGTTTTATATTTATTCTAGGCAAACAATATGTTGGAGGATGGATGGAATCGAGCATTCACGATCATCTCCAATGGAGGTTGGCGGAATAGTGGTTGAAGCCTTACAATTTAAGTTAAAGATCCAAGTTCAAGCTTTATCCGTAAGTTTACCAACTCGAGCTTATTGAAGACATTCATCAAGCTTAGGTAATTTAGTTTAGGTTTTATATTATGTGTGTTAATACTTTAAGCTTAATTATATACACACATACACATTTTGGTTTTTGTATATATATAGTTATATATATACATATATGTTTTGGTTTAGCTATATAGATATGAAACAATATATATCTTCATATATAATTTTATATGTTTCATATTCTATTGCATTTGGAAAAATATTGTGTTTTTGGTTTATATGGTTTATAGACTTAACAACTATAGTTTATACTTTTTATCAAGTCTATAAAATCATTTTACAAAGTTTTAAAACTTGGCTTACGTCAAAACATCAAAATTCAAGTATCTCATGTTTTTATGTTTTGAACATATTTTCAAAATGATGATATTTTACAAATGGGATGTTATTTTTGAAAACCAGTTTTTGTAACATGTTTATTATCATGTCTACAATCATTTCCTAAAGTTTTATATTTTTCTGATTTTATTTGCTATTTTTAAAAGATGTTTGAAAATCAGATTTCTGTTTCAAAACAGGCTGATAACCTGTTATCAGTTGACTGATCAGTCGACTGATGATATCAGTTAACTCATGTGTCGACTAAAGAAATCACCTGAAACAAGAAATAGTTTCTTTTTTATTTTGGTCGACTGACCAGTCGACTGATGAGGTCGTCAGTCGATTGATGAGGTTGTCAGTCGACTGATGAGATCATCAGTCGACTGATAAGGTCGTCAGTCGACTGATGAGCTGCAAAATGCATCTAACAGTCAGCTCATTAGTCGACTGATGAAAGCCGTCAGTCGACTGATGGCATAACGGCTAGTTTTTTTAGCTTTTTACAGTTTTAGTTTTTTGGTCTTTTTGCCTTGTTTTCTCTTAGATTTGAGGCTCCTATAAATATCCCTATATATCCTTAGTTCTATTTACTAAATAGAAAAGTTTTACAAGGATTTTCAAAGTTTGTTTAGTTTGTTTAAAGGTGTTTAAGCCTTGTTTAAGTGTTTCGTTTGTGAAGACAATTTCACAAGAGCAAATGGAGATCATCTATTGGTGTTTGAGCATTCACTCTTCTCCCTCTCTCTTGTTATCTATAGAGAAGTTTTTTAAACTCAATTTCTAGCTTTGTATTTACATTGTTTGTTGATTATCATCTCTATAAGCTAGATTTTTATAAGTGAGTTTAGTTTGATTTTGTTTTAGTAAATCTCATTGTTACACACACCCACATTGAGCTTTTAGTATTTCCATACATAGTATATTTAGGGTTATGAGAGTTGTAACAATTGAGTGTGAGCATACATTGAGTTCTCATCTATTGTAGAGAACAAACTTATTGTATTGTGAGCCTTATTTGTGAAAATTACATTGTAATACACTAGTACACCAAGAGGAGTGTGTGGTAATAGACGGGGTCGTCTCAAGAGGAGTGGGGTAGGTGGTAATGCCTAGAGAGAGGTTGTAATTCCTAACACTTGAGGGAGATACGGGCTAGAGACCAACACTTGAGGTGGTGGTTAGTGTAGTTACATTATGAGTGATTATGAACGTTAATCGGTGAGCGTTGAAAACCGACATTGTGAGGTGTAAATGTTTTTCGGGTAAGCATAAAAAACCTGGTGTGATAGTGGAGATCTTCTCGAGGTGAGGAGCGGAGACATAGGTCGTAGGGACTAAACTCCGTGAACATATCCTTTGTTTGTGATTGCATTGGCGCACTTATTTTTATATTCATATATTGCCTTTGTATATTGCTTATTGTTTATATTACCCACTATCTAGTTTAGATTATTTACCCTTGTGTTACTTGTATATCCTTACGCATATATATATAATATATCATTCTTTCTAGGATATAATTGTTAATTAGTTTTAATTTAGCATAAATTGGATTAGATTAGCATAAACCCTATTCACCTCCCTCTAGGGTTCTTTCCTAGTGGCATTAGGGTACTTTTAATTAGTATCACAGCACTTTCACTTTTTATGGTGAAGGACAAACCGATAGCATGTGTTAGATGCATGCTTATTTTTATTTAGAGGTTGAGATAAATTCCCCCATGCGTAAAAAGCATGGATTGTGGTTATGGAAAGGTTGTGTCTTCTCTAGGGGCAAAGACGAACCCAATGCTGGAGAGGAATAATTTTATATTCTATCTCCTGCAAAAGAAACTCAAAGTAAGATTTCCACTCCGAGAATCAACAAGATCTAGATGACCCTGACTTTTATAGGATTGGTTATCCGATCTGAAAATAAATTTCTTATTTATCGAGATGATGCTGGAGAGGAAGAATTTTATATTCTATCTCCTGCAAAAGAAACTTAAAGTGAGATTTCCACTCTGAGAGTCGACAAGATCTAGATAACCCTAACTTTTATAGGATTGGTTACCCTATCTGAAGACAAATTTCTCATTTATTAAGATGATGTTGGAGAGGGAGAATTTTATATTCTATCTCCTGTTGCAAAAGAAACTCAAAGTGGGATCTCCACTTCAGGAATCCGGAAAGATAAAACTAAGAGTGAGATCTCCACTCCGAGAATCAAAGAGATCTGGATAATCCTAACTTTTATAGGATTGCTTACTCGATCTAAAGACAAATTTCTTATTTATTAAGACGAATTTTCAAATTTGATGTAAACTGTGGGAAGGTTTAACCAAGTGAGGGCTTGAGACAATCCTAACATTTATAGGTTTGATCTTTCAATTTGGGTGAATGCCTTTCGTTTATCGAAAGGGAATTCTGATTTTGAAAGTGGACCTCTCATTCATTGAAGGAATCAAGAGGGGATTTTCAGTTTTGGTCCTATCTATAGGAAGGTTTGACTAAAAAATAGTGGGAGTGAAGATACAAATAACAGTGAGAATGTTGATTTGTACAAATCACTCAGTGGGGGTCTTCGGTGTCAAGTGATAGGGACTTAACATGAAGATGTTCGACTATCCCCACATATCATCAGATTAAGATTTCAAGTGATGTGCACTTTAATAGTGGGAGTGTTAAGTACACAGACAAAGTGGGAATTAGGGTGGACCCAATCACGAAGAAGGACTCACTGTCAATTGATTTGATAAGTGAGAGATTTTGTGGTGGAAGACCGTAAATTATTAAGCACTTCACAATTACAGTATGGGAGTTTCATGAGGAAAGATTGACCGAATAAAGTCATTGAATCTCATCTTAACAAAAGGCGCTCCGAAAATCATAGTGGGAGGGTTTTAATCATCTTGGAAATAATTAAATAGCCATAGTGAGGAGGTCCTTAATCATTATTTTTCTATGTCGTGATTAAGAATGAATTATTTGGATGATTTGTCTCCATCCTGGATAATAAGTCAATCTCGGATTATCCTTAAAAAATACCATGAATAGTATTCTCCAGGAACATTCCATTAAATAGATTATCCCGAACGTACTAGGGATAGTACTTCTTTAGGAACTTCCCCATTTATTAGCATCATAATTATTTCACCGATTTGGGTGACCAAGCGGTATGCGCTGTTTGAGTAAACTGTTTCTAACACGAACGGTCCTTCCCATTTGGGTTAGGATTTTCCCTTCCAATTAGAATTGAGAATCATCAGTCGTCGAACGACAAAGACCAAGTCCTTCCTTAAAGCTCCGCTATTGGACTTGCTTATCGAAATCCCTGGAGATTTTGGCTTGATAAAATTGAATTTACTGCTGAGCTTCTAACCGCTTTTCATCTAAAATCTCGAGTTCTTCCAGATGTTTTTGATGTTGTTCATCGGTCATCATCCCTGTCGCGAGAGCAATACGCAAGGATAGAATTTGAATCTCTAACGGGAGGACGGCTTCATGTCCATATATCAGAGAATATAAGGTTGCCTCAATCTCGTTTGTTAGTTTTCATACGCTTCGACAAAATCTTTATGATTGTCTTGTTGAAGGCCTTAGTCAATCTGTTTACAGTGGGATTGTATGCCATTGACGAGATGTCTTCAATTCTAAACATCCCACAGAATTTGATGAAAGCGTTACTGACAAACTGAGGGCCGTTGTCATGTGTGATTCACCTCGAAACACGATATCAATAGATAATATAGTGTTTGATGAATGCGACAACATTACTCATCTTCATTTCTTTAAGCGAAATCACTTCGGCCCACTTGGAGAAGTAATTAGTAATTTCCATGATGAAGTGGTCACCATTAACCAATGGTGGCAAAATAGGACCGACAATGTCCATTCCTCATGTCTCAAATGGCCATGAAGTAGCCGAAGGGTGCAAAAGTTCTAGGGCAGGTGCATATAATTTGCATGTACTTGACACACGTGGCATCATCGGGCGTAGACAACTGCGTCCTTGACCATGGTTGTGTAGGCATCGAAAGTTGCCGATAGGTCCCCACAAACAGCTCAGTGTTAACGAGCGACGATGAACGTCACTACCCGGTTCACAAGAGTTCAAACGACGTCGGTGAACGATTGAAGCCAACCGACGGACTACGTGAGCCGACAGAATGTCAGAATCACGGGGATACGGATTGACCGAAAACCCCGCGATCACCGCAATCGGGCCAACGCCTGCCGTGTCCCGATCACCACACTGGTAAACCAACCGATGGGACCTACAGAACTCCTCGACGGGCTTCCAACACAACCGGAATCAGTCAAATCTAAGTCCAGATAAAAGTACTACAGCGGAATCAACTAAAAAGCGCCCGAAGGATGTGTGTCTCGGCATAGGGGCCAAGACACCCCTTGGGGGTGTCTCGGCACCATAGCCGAGACACCCCCAAGGGGGTGTCTCAAGGCCATAGCCGAGACACCCCCCCTAGGGGTGTCTTTGGGCCGCGCCGTGGACACCTCCCCCTTACCCTCTTGAGTGCTATAAATAGCCCCCCTTGGCCTTCATTGTGGAGGGCTGATTTCTTTGGAGTTGAAGGCAAAGGCTCTGAATTCAAGGCTGAATTATCTTAGCCAAGGATTCTCCTTTGTTCTGAAGCGGCGAAGCCCTGCCGGAGAGCAGAGTCTGAAGGTTTTTTTTGAAGCAGCGAAGCTCTGCCAAAACAAGGAGTAAGGAGTTCTTCATCAGTCTCCTTCATTCACCCCCTTCCATTTCCTTAGTGCTGCCCATTAGCGGTGACCACTAAGAAGAGCTAGTGTCTCGTTTTAGCCGAGACATAAGCTTATAACTTCTAGATCTCACGCGGATCGACGAAGTTCTGTTTCTATATCCCTTTGCGGATAGACGAAACTCTGTCGGATTATACCGGAAAGGATCTTGAAGAGTCGGCGGTCCACGGATATCGACATCCCCGTCACAGGCCAACAACCCACGCAAGCGAGACCGTACCAAACCGGGCTCTCGTGTTTATTTTCGATAAAGTTGTAATATCTCTTGTTTTCATTTAAACTCTGTTGTAACGATTGAAGTTGTAACAGATACCAAAGCAATGAAAACAGCAACTTTTGAAGGAAACAAGCTGGCGACCACAGTGGGAGCCGCCGACCTCGCTGCCGAGATCGGAGTGACGCAACCGGCCTTCAAGATCCGGGTGAATGAAGAGATCGAATACGAGTTCGATCAGAAGAAGTTCGAAGAGTACCTCTCCTCCTCCTCCTCCAGATCCGCCTCTCCGCAACGGCGTAGAAAGAATTCATCTCCCAAAAGGGCTCGCGGGATCTCCAACTCCTCAATCCGAGACTCCGCCATCGCTGCCACTACGCCCGTACCACGCAACGGCCCCGCGTCGATCAGCGTGGTTAAGGCTGTAGATCCGGCCCTCACAATCGCCACAAAGGCGATAGGTGATGCTGCTCCAACTCCATCAAAGAGAGCGATCCAAAGACGCCGCCAACGCCTCGCTCAACAGCTCGCCAGGGCTAAGGAGTCCAAAGATGGAGTGCGCTATGCAGAGGACTTAAAGTCGAGGCAACGACAAGAGCAACGGCAAGCAATCAACCTCCCCTCCCAATCAGGAGCGAGTGAGTGGATCCGCGTCAAGAGGAACCGCTCCACGCTCGAGGAGCAAATCAAGAAGCGCCGCGCTCTACTTGCACATGCCCGGCTCCTCCTAAAGAAGGCGGAAGAGATGCAGCAAGGAACGGTGGTCAAAACACCGTCCACAAGCAAACTGGTGTGGGTACGCAAAACAAACCCAACACCTCAAACCAAGAAGGGCAAAATTATCGCCCAAAGTTCAGCCAAACCAGAGTCTGCTCCTCCTGTACCGGCACCATCAACGGAGCCAGGTAAAAAGGGGAATCATTCAAGATCCCAGGTTCCTTTGTCGGGTCGCCTCGGTCCCTTACCGGAGAACCGAGGTAGAATACCCGTCAAAGAACGGCTGGGACCATTGAAAGGTCCCCAAGTTAAAGATCAGACTGGGGGTGGAGGTAATCCCCCCAAGAAAATTGACAAAGGGAAAGCCCCTATCACCGACCGCATTGAGGTGCGAGTCGAAACAAAAGAGCCCGTTCAGTTCATACGCTCACAAAAGCGTAAAACTGAACGGGCCACTCTTGAAAAATTTAACCAACCATCTCATCCTCAAAAGGAAGCACACTCATCCGAGGATGAGCGTGTTGTATCGGGGAACACCCACCAGCACTCTGTAGGTTGCTCCAGCTACCAAGCTGATGAGCTGTACTACAGGGCTGGGGGTATTGAAAGATCCCGAAAAAGATGTGTGCAGGATAGGGAGCCCCGATGCCCATGCGCAAACATCATCAAGGCGGTGCTGTCCGAGTGTTGTTGTGACAGTCCCCCAAGAAGAATCTCAGTGTTCGAGAGACTCTCCAAACCGAGGCATTTCCAGAAGAAGAAATTGCCCCGCCGAGAGGTCGAGTATCCAAGGGTGTCGGTCAACATGACTGGCAAGGGAAATTCAGCACAACCCTTCAGCATAGAACAGCTGGCCGAGATATCCCGGTGCATGACGCGGTTACGGCCCGGAACCAGCGGCCAAAAGAACTACCAAAGGGTGCCAATTGGACTCTCCCTAGAAGAAGAAGAATCAGAGGCTGATTCGGACTCTTGCTCAGCGGTGGCATCCGATGACACGGCGTCGAGTGCGGGTCAACCTTACGAATCACTCATGATCAGTGCTGAACAAATGTCCAAGATACTTGAAGAAGCCCTGGCCAAGCAAAAGGAGAGCTTCAAGTTCGAAATGGAGATGACCCTGCAGCGGATGAGGGAGATGCACGACCAACAGATTGCGGCGTTGACAGTCCACCAAGGAGAGCCAAATCGACGCAATCCAGAAGAGAATGAACGGGAGGCGGATAATCTCAACATCCCTCCTGTCAACACTGACAATGGGGGTGGTCCCGCAGAAGAAAATGCCAAAGAGGACCACGTCGTCTCTCCCAGAAGCCACTCAAAGGCCGAGACGAGCGATGACAAGAAGATGAAAGACCTGGAGAGCAAGATCAATGCGTTGATGAGTGCTCAAGAGGTAAAAAGGTCTGGTATACCCTGCCCCTATCCAAGGGAGTGGGAATCGATCCCATATCCGGCAAAGTTTAATCTGATTAACTTTACGCCGTTTGATGGGAAGGGTTCCCCTACCCAGCATTTAATCTACTTCAAGTCTCATTTAGGAATTATTTCCGGAAATGAGCCCCTCATGGTGCGGTCATTCGTCGGCACTCTTCGCGGAGCTGCCTTCGATTGGTACCGCCGTCTCAAGCCTGGGAGCATCAACGGCTGGGATGACATGGAGGACATGTTCCTAACAAACTTCTTTGATGATGACACCGAAGTTTCAATCGGCACGCTGTTCGATGAAAAGCAAAAGAACGGCGAGACGGTTGAAAACTTCGTGAAGAGGTTCCGGAACAAAGCTATGAATTGCAGGGATCCGGTCAGCGAGGATTTCATCCTTGAGACTTGCCACAACAATCTCACGCTCGACATCCTTGAAGCCATGGGAATGGCGCCATCCAAAACCTTGAAGGACCTGAAAATGCGGGGAGAGCGAGCTGAACGATTCCTCAAGAGGAAAAAGGCAGAGAGGGGACAAATACCCAACAATGCCCCGCAACCAAATTTTACCCCCAAGGGTAAAGGGAAGGCGCATGCGAATGCGGTAGTCGCAAATCAAGTCTTTGAAGTGCAAGCACAACCGCAACAGCCGCAACAGCCGCAGCAGCCGCAACAGCAGCAACAGAGGGCGCCTCAACAACCCAGGTGGCAGCAACAGCCCCAGAAGCAAAAGGTTGGGGAGCCAAGGTTCCCAAAAGTCTACTCATTCAAAGAGGATGAAATCCCGGGTATTTTCAAATACCTCGTGGAGAACAACAAGATCAAGCTGCCGCCAATTCAGGATCAGGAAGATGCCAAGAGGATCAACGATCCAAAATATTGCGCATTTCACAGAGCAGTGCACCATCCTACCAAGGTATGCTACGCTCTCAAAGATAAGATTCAGGCCCTAATCGATGTTGGGGTTATCACCATGAAGCAACCCAAAGAGAAGAAGGTGGGTGCAAACACCGTATCCATTAGCTTTGGATCTGTTCCCTCGAGTTGGTTCCAACACGAGTCGGTGATCAAAGCGGCGGTGAAGACGGTGAATGATGATCCGCATCAGCAGCGTCAGAAAGGGCTTGTGCCACACACAGCCCCAAATGGCGAGATCTTGTGGGTTCATCCGGACTTGATCGCAGATGAACAGTGGGCAACGACCTCTTCCACAAAGAGCAAGAAGAAATCGAAGAGGAAGGGCAAATCCTGTTACGGGGCCTCTGCTATACCGGGGGTGGATGACGACAAAATTCCGACCTTTCCACTTTCTGAAGATGAACAGGAAGCTTTTGCAACCCGAAGCGGGAACGAATATCACTTCAAGTATCCGGACGCTACCGAGCAGTTGGGTACCAAAACCCCACCTTCCAAGACATTGGCGGAGTTGGGAATTTCAGCAATTCCCCCAACACCTGTGGTGGCTACGGAGAGAATCCCGCAGAAGGATAAGGGAAAAGAGCCTGTACGTCAAGAAGCTCAGAACCCGAGGCCGTCTCGATTCAATAATCCAATTGGACGAGACAAACCGGGGAATGCAAGCTCTCAGCCCCATTTCGACATTATGGCGCAATTGGCCAACATCCCGGCCAGGATAACTCTATACGAGTTGCTGCGGTTGTCGAAAGATACACGGAAGGCACTTCAAGAAGCCTTGAGTGATTCCGAAGCCTTCTTGACTCGGATCAAGCCATCTTCCGAAGAACCGGAGTCCTCAGCTCAACAATGCAATCTGGCGGCTCATCACTTTCCCTGCATCTCTTTCACCAAAGAAGACATGCAGACAAAGAACTCCAATCATGATAGGCCGTTGTACTTCACCGGGCATATTGGCTCCAGCGTTGTCAACCGGATCCAAGTCGATCCGGGTTCCGCTGTGAGCATCATGCCATTCCGATTGATGCATCATCTCGGAATCCCGACTAGCAAATTAGCGTCCACTGGCACGACGATTTACGGATTCAACACCAGCGGGTCTAGGCCCTTGGGAAAGATCCGAATTAAGTGCCAGATCGGGGATTTGAAGTCGGAGGTCACATGCTATGTGATTGACGCGGAAACTTCCTATAATTTGCTGTTGGGTCGACCTTGGATCCACGGTAACCTTATAGTCCCGTCAACACTGCATCAGTGCTTCAAATATGTGGGCACAGATAATGAAGTCAAGACGGTGGTCGCGGATAAGCAACCGTTCAAGGGATTGGAGAATTACTTCACCGATTCCCTTTTATACGGCGCTGAATCCGATACTGAACCATCGGCCCAAGGAACGGACAGCGGAGATGAAGCTGATACCGAACCAGGGCTTGATTACAATGGCGGTTTTGTTTTAAACGACATTGTACCCATTGTAATCAATCTTGACGATGATGAATCATCGGAAGATAGTTGTAATTGGCAACTTGCCGAAGAGCTATCAATAAACGATGATTTAGAGTACTCGACGGGTCTCGATGATATCACCAACGAACTCTATACTAACCCCGATCTTTATATGCCTCTTCAATCATTTTGTTTGACGAAGAAGCAGGTGCACGACCCTTGCGGAACAACACTCATCATCCCCGCAGGGATTGGGGGTGGAAAGGAAGTCGTCTACGGCAAAGGAAAAGCATCTCCGATACCCAACCACTTCCTGGAAGAGGAAGACGACGATGATAAACCAACCCGTCATCTATCCAAATACGATGCGAAAGCGCGCAACATGATGGAAATACATGGCTATGACTTCAAGATCGGAGAGGGTCTTTTCTTTGGTCGAGGTCCACGGGTTCCACCCCGGATGGCCTATGTACCGAAGGGAAAACCCGATAATTACTATCGCCACAAAAGAGGTCTAGGCTATGTCTCATCAGATGATGAGTGTGGCTGGCAAATCATTGACCAAATTGCTAACAAGACTAGGAAAGGATATTCTTCCGACTCTTCGGGTTAGGATTCCGACGCTAGTCTTGGCGATGTGTTTAAAAAGCTAATGTCGAATATGGTCACGGTTGATCCAACGACAATAGAAGAAGATGATGAGATGCCGACATGGGAAGACCCGTGGGTTCATCACTTAAGCATGCAGTATGGCGACCGGTTCGAGCAGAGAGAGCCTCCTACCGAAGACCAAGTCGTTCAGGTGAATATGGGCAGCGAAGAAAATCCGAAGCCAATATTCATCAGCGATAGCCTCTCACCTGAAGAGAAGGAAGAGTTGATTTCTCTTATCCGGGAGTACGTCGACGTATTCGCCTGGAATTATGAAGACATGCCAGGTCTCGACCCAAACGTAGCAGTGCATCGTCTCAACATCAAGCCGGAGGTCAAACCAATCAAACAACAACAACGACGGTTTCGTCCGCAAATGATGGAAGCGATCGAAGCTGAAGTCAAAAAGCTCGTTGATTCGGGATTTATCCGAGAGGAGCAACATCCCGAATGGCTTGCCAATATTGTTCCGGTCCTAAAGAAGAACGGGAAGATCCGGATATGCATTGACTTCAGAGATCTCAATGCAGCTTGTCCAAAAGATGATTTTCCTCTCCCCATCACGGATGTTATCATCGACAACACGTGTGGGTTTGAAAGGATGTCCTTTATGGATGGTTTCTCTGGTTACAACCAGATAAAGATGCATCCAGATGATGAGAAGCACACCGCATTCAGAACGCCTCTCGGTGTCTTCTGCTACACAGTCATGCCCTTCGGCTTGAAGAATGCGGGTGCTACATATCAGCGAGCCATGTCGAAGATCTTTCAGGAACATCTCCGAAAGACAGTCGAGTGCTACGTGGACGATTTGGTCGTGAAAAGTCGTGATAAGAATGATCACATTAAAGACTTGAAGACCATGTTCGACTTGATGCGGGCCCATCAATTGAAGATGAACCCTACCAAGTCTTTCCTCGGAATGTCCAGTGGCAAATTCCTGGGATTCGTCGTCACCACCAAAGGTATTCACATTGATCCGGACAAAATGAAGGCGATCAATGAATTGCAACCTCCGAGAAACCTCAAAGAGCTCAGAGGACTGCAAGGGCGATTGGCTTATATCCGTCGGTTTATCTCAAACCTCTCGGGGAAATGCCAACCGTTCTCCAGGCTCACAAAGAAGGGCGTGTCATTCGTATGGGACGATGCTTGTCAAAAGGCATTCGAGAGTATCAAAGAATATCTCTCGAAACCTCCCGTACTCGTTGCACCGAAATCGGGCAAACCGTTCTTGATTTATGTCAAGGCGACGAGCCACTCATTAAGTGCATTGCTTGCACAAGATGACGATAACGGTCACGAGCAAGCAGTATATTACTTAAGCCGAACTATGGTAGGCACAGAATCTCGATATCCCATGATTGAGAGAGAATGCCTAGCCTTAGTGTTCGCCATCCAGAAGATGCGGCATTATTTGGTTGGACAAACCATCTATGTCATCTCCAAAGTTAACCCGGTCCGAGTGTTCATGACTCAACCGGCTTCCATGAGCTGGCGATTAGCGAAGTGGGCTTTACTCCTGTCCCAATACGATCTGCACTTCAAACAACAGAAGTCAGTAAAAGGACAGGCCATCTGTGATCTCTTGGCAGCTAATCCAACTACGGACGCCGCCGAGATATACGACGACCTACCTGATGAAACCCACGAAGTCAACGCAACTTCACACCAACAAGTGTGGCGTTTGTACTTCGATGGCGCTTCACGAGCAGCTAATGCCGCAGGTACTCCTGGATGTTCTAAGGTCTCCTCCGGAGTTGGAGTGGTCTTAGTTTCCCCAGGAAAA
>BQKN01054865.1:0-13793 GCA_022839385.1 Asparagus kiusianus | reverse complement strand
GCAGAATCCAGCAAACGCAATGCCAAACCTATACAAATAGCTGAGGGCGACGACAAAGAAGACGAGACTATCTTCGACGATCCTCCTCCTGATAAAGATAATTCTGGGAGCGGTCCGGTCAAGTCAACCGCTCAAGCTCTCTTGAAGAAGAGCGAGGAAGAAGATAAGAAGATGCAGGACCTCGAGAGTAAAGTTAATGCTCTAATGACGGCCCAGGAAGTGAAGAAAACGGGCATTCCGTGCCCGTATCCGAGGGAGTGGGATCTAATTCCTTATCCCCCTAAATTTAATTTGATTAACTTTACTCCTTTTAATGGCAGTGGTTCACCAACTCAGCACTTGATTTATTTCAAGTCGCATCTCGGCGCAATATCAGGGAATGAAGCCCTGATGGTACGGTCATTCGTAGGAACCCTGCGCGGGCCTGCCTTCGATTGGTACCGACACCTGAAACCCGGAAGCATCAATAGCTGGGGAGATATGGAAGAACTGTTCCTCACTAATTTCTTCGATGACGACACGGAGGTGTCCATTGGCTCGTTGTTGGACGAGAAGCAGAAGAACGGGGAATCAGTTGACGTCTTTGTCAAACGGTTCCGAAACAAAGCGGTAAACTGCAGAGATCCACTCACCGAAGAATTCATCCTGCAGACATGTCACAACAATCTGTCTCTGGATGTACTGGAGATAATGGGGGTTGTACCCTCTAAGACCTGGAAGGAGTTGAAGGTTAGAGGTGAACAGGCTGAACGATTTCTCAAAAGAAGGAATTTGGAAAGGGGTCAGCCATCAAACAATAATCAAAACCAGAAACAGAACTTCAATCCTCGAGGCAGGGGAAGAGGGTCAGGAGCCGCTGTCGACGCGCATCAGACGTCACAACAGCCGCCTCAACAGCAGCCGCAGCAGTCGTCATTCCAGCTGGCGCCAAACCAGAATCAGCAGCCTCAGAAACAGTTTAAGCCTTCTGAGCCCAGGTTTCCAAAGGAGTATTCATTCAAAGATGATGAAGTGCCAGTCATCTTCAAATATCTGTTGGATAATAACAAGATTAAGCTTCCACCGGTCACAAACCAAGAGGAAGCGAAGAAAACCAATGACCCGAAATACTGTGCGTATCATAGGAGGGTCCACCATCCCACTAAGGCGTGTTATGTCTTGAAAGACAAGATACAGACCTTGATTGATGTTGGTATTGTGACCCCGAAGCCAAAGGAGAAGAAGGTGGGCGCCAACGCGGTCTCTATTAGCTTCGGATCAGTTCCATTATCCTGGTTTCAAGCCGAACCAGTGTCAGAGGTCAAGATGCAAACCATCAACGATGACCCTCATGGACAGCGCCAAAAAGGGTTAGTATCACATACGGCCCCTAACGGCGAAATCCTTTGGGTTCATCCGGATCTGCTCGAAGACGAACAGTGGACGACATCCACGTCGAAGAAGAAGTCAAAAGGCAAGAGAAAGGAAAAGTCTTGTTACGGAGCCTCGGCGATTCCTGAGAAGAACGATGAGGAGATAGCAGCTCTACCACTTTCTGATGAAGAACAGGAAGTTTTCGCAACAAGAGGTGGAAATGAATATCATTACCAGTATCCTGAAGCTTCTAATTCTAATGGTAAAACTCTAGCAGAACTGGGGGTGGATACGACCCCACCCGTAGCAACCGAGAGACCTCAGAGAGTTGTTAAGCAGAAAGAAAAGGAACCTCAACCCAAAGAAGTTCAAATTCCGAAGCAGTCTCGTTTCAGTAAACCAATTGGACGAGACAAACCGGAAAGTTCAAATGCCCCATACCGCTTCGATGTCATGACTCAGTTAGCCAATATCCCAGCAAGGATCACGCTGTACGAGTTATTGCGCCTCTCGAAGGAAACCAGGATAGCTTTACAAGAAGCCTTGGCTGATTCTGAGGTATTCCTCACTCAGATTAAACCAATGCCTGAAGAGCCAGAGTCGTCAGTGCAGCATTGTAATCTGGCAGCCACTAAATTCCCTTGCATCGCTTTCACAAAGGAAGATATGCAAGTCAAGAACTCAAAGCATGATAGACCGCTATACTTTACTGGATATATCGGTTCGAGCATGGTCAACCGGATTCAAGTCGATCCGGGTTCCGCTGTTAGCATCATGCCACTCCGGTTGATGTACCACCTCGGGATTCCCGCCAGCAAGTTAGCCTCAACGGGAACTGTCATTTATGGATTTAACACTAGCGGATCAAGACCGTTAGGAAAAATCCGGGTGAAGTGTCAACTCGGAGATTTGAAGTCTGAGGTCACATGCTATGTGATTGATGCAGAAACTTCCTATAATTTACTGTTGGGTCGTCCATGGATCCACGGTAATCTTATAGTTCCCTCCACCCTCCATCAGTGTTTGAAATATGTCGACGCTAATGAGGAGGTTAAGACGGTGGTCGCGGATAAGCAACCATTCAAGGGGTTAGAAAACTATTTTACTGACTCCCTTCTATATGGTGCTGAGTCCGAAACTGAACCATCGGCCCATGGTACGGACAGCGGAGATGAAGCTGATACCGAAGCCGGGCTCGATTATAGTGAAGGTCTTGTATTAAATGACATTGAACCTCTTGTAATCGATCTTGACGGTGATGAATCGTCGGACGAAAGTTGTAACTGGCAACTTGCCGATGAAATAATAAAAAATGATTTAGAGTATTCGCCTTGTCTTAATGACGTAATGCAGGAATTGTATGATAATCCTAATCTACACATGCCAATTCGTTCGTCCTGCACGGCGATGAAATATCTGCAAAATTCAGCTGGGACAACGGTGATCCTACCTGCAAAGACAGGGGGTAAGAAGGAAATAATCTTTGGGAAAGGAAATCCATCCCCAACTCCTAATCTTTTCTTGGATAGCAATTCAGATGATGAAAAGCCTGGATGGCATTTCTCTCGGTATAGTTGGCAAGCTAATGATTACATGGAGAGACAAGGCTATGATCTTTCGCTTGGTGAAGGTCTTCATTTTGGTCAAGGAGTTAGGGTTCCACCCCGTTCTACTTATGTACCAAAAGGAAAACCGGATAATTATTATAGTCATAATAGAGGTCTAGGTTATAATTCGTCATCTGATGACGAAGATTGCCAACAGATCATTAGCCAATTGATAAATGGAAGCGGGCATTCATCCGACACTTCAATGTGGGACTCTGACACAAGCATCGGAGAGAGATTCAAAGCCCTAATGTCGAACATGGCGACAGTCGATCCTTCTACAACTGAAGAGGACGATCAATTACCTATTTGGGAAGACCCATGGACACATTACATGAATATCCAATATGGCGACCGATTCGAACAAAGAGAACCTCCTACTGAGGATAAAGTGGTCCAAATTAATATGGGTGACGAAACTAATCCGAAACCTATATTTATCAGTGGTGACCTTCCACCAGATGAGAAAGAAGAGTTAATCG
Organism: Asparagus kiusianus; assembly: GCA_022839385.1. NCBI lineage: Eukaryota > Viridiplantae > Streptophyta > Magnoliopsida > Asparagales > Asparagaceae > Asparagus > Asparagus kiusianus. The sequence continues at coordinate 10,351 of BQKN01054865.1, read as the reverse complement.
CCCTCATTAGAGAGTATATCGACGTCTTTGCTTGGAATTACGAAGATATGCCGGGACTCGATCCGAACGTAGCAATGCACGCCCTCAACATAAAGTCGGATGTCAAACCTGTCAAACAACAACAAAGACGGTTTCGTCCGCAAATTATGGAAGCGATAGAAGCTGAAGTCAAGAAGTTGATCGACTCAGGTTTTATCAGAGAAGAACAACATCCTGAATGGCTAGCTAACATTGTTCCAGTTCTTAAAAAGACCGGAAAGATCAGAATCTGTATTGATTTCAGAGATCTGAATGCCGCCTGTCCTAAAGATGACTTCCCACTACCAATTACGGACGTCATTATTGACAATACTTGCGGATTCGAGAGAATGTCATTTATGGATGGTTTCTCGGGATATAATCAAATCAAGATGCACCCAGACGATGAAAAGCATACAGCATTCAGAACACCCATGGGGGTCTTTTGCTATACGGTTATGCCTTTTGGTTTAAAAAATGCTGGCGCCACGTACCAACGAGCCATGACGCAAATCTTTCAAGAACATCTGCGGAAGACCGTTGAATGCTATGTTGATGATTTGGTCGTTAAGAGTCGTGATAAAAAAGACCACATTAATGATCTGAAGACGATGTTTGATCTGATGAGAACTCATCAGCTAAAGATGAACCCGACTAAATCCTTCCTAGGAATGTCAAGCGGTAAATTTCTCGGATTCGTCGTCACCACAAAAGGTATTCATATTGATCCTGACAAAGTGAAGGCGATAAATGAGCTGCAACCCCCGAGAAATCTTAAAGAACTCAGAGGATTGCAGGGTCGATTGGCATATATCCGTCGGTTTATATCAAATCTGTCCGGAAAATGTCAACCATTCTCTAAACTCGCAAAGAAAGGCGTGTCGTTCATTTGGGATGAAGCATGTCAGAAGGCGTTCGAAGATATTAAAACATATCTAGCGAACCCACCTATTCTCGTTGCACCGAAATCGGGCAGACCGTTTTTGATTTATGTCAAAGCGACGAGCCATTCGTTAAGTGCATTACTAGCACAAGACGACGATAACGGTCACGAACAAGCGGTATATTACTTGAGTCGCACATTGGTAGGAGCTGAATCCCGTTATCCAATGATCGAGAAGGAATGCCTTGCATTGGTATTTGCCGTCCAGAAAATGCGACACTATTTAGTGGGGCAGACGATTTATGTCATCTCCAACATAAATCCGGTCCGCGTATTCATGACCCAGCCGGCTTCTATGAATTGGCGTTTAGCCAGATGGGCTCTACTTTTATCGCAATATGACTTGTACTTTAAGCAACAAAAATCGGTTAAAGGACGAGCTATTTGCGATCTTCTGGCGGAAAATCCTACAAAAGATATAGTCGAATTGTATGACGATCTGCCAGATGAAACTCACGAAGTTAATACTACCTCACATCAACAAGTGTGGCAGTTATACTTCGATGGGGCTTCTCGCGCAACCAATGTGGCAAGCGCACCCGGATGTTCTAAAATCTCCTCAGGAGTGGGGGTCGTTTTAGTGTCCCCGGAAAAGCATGTCTTGCCTAGAGCATACTCGTTGACCGGACCATGTTCTAATAATGTGGCCGAGTACAATGCGTTAATAATTGGACTCAATTTTGCCAAAGAGCTGGGGGTCGAATACCTCGAAGCTTTTGGAGATTCTCAACTGGTAGTTAATCAAGTACGAGGAGAGTATGAAGTCAGAAGTCCAGACCTGATCCCATACCATCAGGTTGCCATTGAGATGGCAAACTCGTTTGAAGGATTTTTCATCGAGTACGTTCCACGTCTCCAAAACGCGTATGCAGACGCATTGGCGGCATTGTCAGTATCATTGGCTCAACCTCCCGAAACAGAGCAATTGATTACAGTGAGGACTCACCAGCTTATCGTTCCAATTTATGACTTGGATGTTAAAGAAGCATGTTCCACAGCAGTTGAACCCGAAGTTCGAGACTGGCGTTTTCCCATTATCGACTACGTCCTACATGGTATACTACCTGAAGATGTAAGAGAAAAGGAATCAATTCGGCGAAGAGCGCCGAGATTTTACTACAACGCCACGACGCAAATGTTATATCGACGAGCATACGATGGTCTTTTACTCCGTTGCTTATCCGGTAAAGAAGCGGAACAAGCGCTTAAAGAGGCACATAACGGGATATGCGGTGCACATCAACCCGGTCCTAAGCTCTGTGATCGACTTAGAAGAATCGGGTATTATTGGCCAACTATGGTGAAAGACGCAGTCGATTATGCACGGCGATGTGAAGTGTGTCAGTTACATGCGAACTATATGCACCAACCCCCCGAGTATTTACACCCATCGGCAACATCATGGCCATTCGAAACTTGGGGAATGGATATCGTAGGTCCTATCTTCCCACCATCGGTTAAAGGGGACCGCTTCATTTTGGCAATCACCGATTACTTCTCGAAATGGGCGGAAGCAGTTCCACTTAGAGAAGTAAAGACGAATGACGTCATCAAGTTTATCAAACACCATGTCATATATCGATATGGTGTCCCAAGGCGAATAGTGCACGATAATGGCCCTCAGTTCGTCAGCAATGCATTCATCAAGTTCTGTGGTAAATTCGGGATTAAAGACGTGTCGTCGACAGCTTATAATCCCACAGCTAACGGATTAGCTGAAGCTTTTAATAAGACCATTATCAAAATCTTGGCAAAATTGGTGAAAACCACCAAACGAGATTGGGACGACAAACTCGGCGAAGCTCTATGGGCTTACCGCACGACTGTCCGTACACCAACCGGAACAACACCATATGCATTAACATATGGATGTGAAGCCGTTCTCCCATTGGAAATACAGATTCCTTCCCTCCGTATCGCTCTCGCAACGGGAATGACAACGGAAGAACATCATCAGAAACGTCTCGAGGAATTAGAGATGTTAGATGAGAAGCGCTTGGAAGCTCAACAGCAGATCGAGTTTTATCAAGCTAGAATTTCTCGGACTTTTGATAAAAGGGTCCGAAGACGAAGTTTCAAAGAAGGAGATCTAGTTCTTGCTGTGCGAAGACCTATGATTCTTACTTCTAAGAAGAAAGGAAAATTTGAACCCAAATGGGAAGGACCGTTTGTAATAGAAACAGTCTATTCAAACGGTGCATATCGCTTGGTTACTCAGGATGGCAACAAATTAATGATGCCAATAAATGGGAAGTTCCTAAAAAAGTATTACCCATAATACTTTCAGGATAACCTATGTAAAACAGAAAGTTCCTAGAGAGTCCTGTGCAGGATATTTCAGGATAATCTGTTACCAGTTGATTACCATGAATGGAAAATGATCATGTGACTAATGCATTCTTATTACTCTTGTTGAGACGAGATTAATAACATTTAATCTTTCCTCACAAAACCCATTAACGCAATCATGAAAAAGAAAATTCGATGATCCGTAATTCCGTATCATGAAACCTCCACCGATCAGATCAACCAAAAAATCGTCGGTTTGTATCAGTTGACATGTCACTTCATGTCAAATTCTTATGTCTGAAACCACAATTTCCCACTAAGTAGTTTGTACAAATCAACAAACTCATCGTTATTGGTACCCTACTCCTTTTTCTCTTTTGGTCAAACCTTCTTATAGTTAGGACCAAAGCCAAAATCCCCTCTCGATTCGTTCCATGAACGAGAGGTCCACAAGTCGAGTGATTAAACCTTTAAACAGTTAGGATCATTTCGAAACCCCCACTTGGTCAAACCTTCCTACAGTTAGGACCAAAGCCAAAATCCCCTCTCGATTCATTCCATGAACGAGAGGCCCACAAACTGAATAATCAAACCTTATGACAGTTAGGGTTATTCAAACCAATTCGGGTTCTTTAAGTGGAGATCCCACTTTGAGTTTCCTTTGCACCAGGAGATAGAATATAAAATTCTTCCTCTCCGATTCTGGGTTTATCTCTACCAACAAACAAGAGACCAGGAGATAGAATATAAAATTCTTCCTCTCCGATTTTGGGTTTATCTCTACCAACAAACAAGAGACCAGGAGTTGGGATATGAAATTATCCCCCTCCATTTCTGGGTTTATCTCTACCAACAAACAAGAGACAGGGAAATGGAATATGAAATTATTCCTTTCTAATTTTGGGTTTTTCTCTACCAACAAACAAGAGACTCTGAACTAGAATATCCAAGTTCTTTCTTCACAAGCTTAGATTCGTTTTCATGCAAAGAGAACGTAATCCATCCACATTTTAAAATCCATGTCACATACACATGGGGGATGTTATCTCTATCCCTTATTAGAGATAGGCCTACATCTAACACATGTAGCCTACACATTCAATGTTGTAGTTTAAAGTCTAAAAGAGTTTAAGTCTTTTAGCCCAACGTTATATGTGAAACGGACTTAGATAATTCACATACTAGCCCGATTCAAACGGTGTCGGTAAAGGCATATCAAATCCGTTGATGGCTGAGGATTTGCCAAAAATCCTATAAGTATTGTGGTTATTTGTTCTAAACAAGAATGAGTAATCATAATGAAATCTTAATAAGCAAAATGATTCAATATATATTGACCAAAAGTGTTCAAAGGAAGCTACAAAGATATATGATCTCCAATTACAAAAGTTTATATTGGCTAATTTGATTTTCAAGTTTTGACAGCTCTAATGCATAAGCCTGTTCAAGCTCAGCCGCCAATTTGATTTTAAAGGCTTCTTCGTCAACATTAAGAAGCGCGGCGACTTCTTGTTCCTTTTCAGCAAGTATTTTATCTTGAAGATTCAGCTGTTGTAACAGTTTTTCTTCAACCTGAATTTCCTGCGTCAACTCAGACTCCAAGACCTCATGAGCGTCTTTGGCCATTGCAAGTTCTTCCTCTAAGCGAGCTATTTCCGTTCGACTCGATTCTAAATCCCGGCGTAGATTAACCTTGGCTTGTGTTCTTTTGCTAACGCTCACCTTAAGTTGATCACTTTGGGCTCTTAACTTTTGGAGTTCAGAGTTGGCCATTTTCTGGGAGTCACGCCAAGCTTGCAACCTGGATTCCATGTGAGAAGCGATATAGGAGGGTAGGCCTTTAGCGCGAAGAGCTTGTAGAAATTCAATATGTCGCTTCAAATCAACCAAATAAGCGTTGATCGAATCGGCTAATTCATTATACCCTTCTTCTCTGAATCCTGATATGAAACGCTCAAGAGATTTTCTGTAACTCTCAAAGTACGAGCCTTTGAAGAGGATACGATCGACCATAGAGTTCAAAAAAGGGATGAAGCCTTGGAGATTGGAACAGAGGACAGCCTTGCACGGATCATCGTCGGCCAATAACGTTTGTATTTGATTTGATAATGATGAAGGAACTGCGATGAAGGCAAATAAATCAGTACAGAACATATGTATGTATACAAGACCACAGGATGAAGCTTACCAAGTTCAACGGAAAAGCCTTCAATACGACTTGGTTCACCCAAGAATGGTAGTCCGGATTCCTGAACAACCAAGGTTGATTCAAGAACGATAGCTGTTGATGCACCCGCTATATCAGATGGTTTTTTAACTAAAGCCTCAGAAAACGGCGGGTCCAAGCTAAGAGGTTCCTTAGGAGGGGATTCTACAAATAAAAGGATTACGATGATTATAATGGAAAGATAATCCGAAATTTGAAACTAGTTATGGAAAAAAACTTACCAGCTCTAGGTACAACATCAGCCGACGTACCAACTTCTTCAGTTGGTCTTGCTTTTGTTGCGACTGGACTAATCTGGGGAGTGACGGTGACCTCTATCATCATAGGGTCCATAGGAGTACGAGGTTGAGATTCAAGAACTGATGATTGCAAATCAACCTCAGTTCCTGCCCATGGCACGAGCTCACGATCCCCTGGCTGATCAGTCGCTCCAGTGACTGTAGTTGTATCAGTTTCGACGGCTGGTCCTATAATTCAAACATTTATGCGATTAATCAAGTCAGAAAATGTAAGATAAGGAGCTTACAGAACAGAGATCTTACTCTCAGAAGGACCTGCTTCTGTTAAACTAGCGCCAACCGTTGATTCTGTAGCCGCACCAGTGTCTTTCCCGAACAACAAATCGGAAATTTCTTGATGATCGTCCTCTGAAATATCGATATGATAATCGAAATCAGTGAAGTCGTCAATTTTAGGAGTATGGGCGATTCCCCCTTCTGTTGGCTCGCTCGTTACGACATCTACGGGATACATTGAGTTGTGAATAACATATGAATACAGATGAACTTGCTCAAGATGCAGATTAATTTTACCTTTGTTCGTTGGGATAAGTTCAGGAGCCTCGCTACTTGCGCCAACTTCTTTTAGTTTAGCTAAAAGAATAGAAAGCGCACGAGTCATTAAAGGAGGCACACGGCACGACTCATTCATTCCTCGGATTTCTCTTCCGAGAGGAGAAAGATCAGTACCTGTGTCCGTAGCTGATGGATCCATGTCAGGAGGTGGTGGAATACCAGCTGGCCCTTCTCTCAGAGCATCCTCCATTTGCTGGACAAAACTGGTCTCCTCGGTCTCCATACCTCCGGAAGAAGCAGCATCAACTCGCAGTTCTCCTTCTTCTCGACTCCCTACAGAAATTGAACATGAAATAAGCTTGAACATAAAAATTGTAGGGACGATAAAAACAAATAGTTACCTTGCTCATCTGAAGAAGCACTGTGAGCAGACGTCTCCTCTACAGCCGGAAGACGAACATGGGGTTTGGAGGCGGATTTCTTCTGCCTTTTCGATGGACGCCCTTTATCCTTAACTTCAGACCCTTCATGACGATGTTTAGTGCGTAATTCAGCTTTGGGAGAGGCTTGAATTTGAGTTTGAGCAGAAGGTCGGGATCTTGGTCGACGAGCAAGAGGCACTTCATCTTCTTCATCCTCTTCATCCCCGCTGAGGACTTCCACTGTCATCTTATTTGGATAAGTCATAACGACTCTTTCTTTCCTTTTTCTCGGAGCATCCGTTGGTTGAGCAGACGCAGCAGATGGACGCACAAGTCCCCTCTCAAAGAAAGAATCGGGAAGACTAGCTCTTTCATCAGAACTTGAGTTAGTCTCACCCACCTCTTCAGAAGTCTCCGTCTCCTCAGAGTCGAATTCTTCTTCACTACCAGCCGAGTGAGCCGGTTCTTTTCCCTTCTTCGACGATTCGGCAGCCTCTTTCTTTTGAGGTAAAGGCATACTGTCACGCGTCATTCTGCTTGAACGCCGTGGAGCTGTCTCTTCTGGCTCAGGCATGCTTCGGTATTGGATGACAATATTAGCAGCAAGCAACCATTTACAAAATAAAAATGTCATCCGTAGAGGTGGTATTTCCAAGGGGAGATCGAACTCGGCGTTTGTACAACCGGCGATACTCCAGAACCAAGCTCTCGCTCCGTCGATAAGTCCTCCACGGAAGCTTAAGTGACGATTCGGGTTGCCGACGTATATTTGGTCATAGCCGAATTGACGAGCAAACCGGCATGGAAGATAGGGTTCAATTAGACAAGTATCTCTCACCCTGAACAATAGGTAACCGGGTCGAATATTCATCAACCATCTGAAGCACCCAATATCCAAGACGGTGCGATTCTGCCTTGGATCCTCAGCATCCAATAAAGTGGCGTTGTAGGTACCAGAGAACTGAGGGAAACAAGGATAGAATTCCCAACACTTGTGAATTCTGAACTGAATCGTAATATCCGGCTCTCTATGTTTAATCCATTTGCAAGCTTCAAGGTTCTGCAACAGAGGAATGTTGGGATTTACCTCCGCCGGAGCTTCCATTAAGTCCGGTCGGTGAAGCACTAACCAGGCCATTAAGTATGTATATGGCAATTCCAGCTTTGGAACTGATAAATTGGCGGAAGGTTTCTTCTTCTCCTGAGTAAATGCAGTGATTAACTGTCGTAATCCACTATGAATGGCAGCCATCATAGCAGGAAGCAAGGATAATTTGCGACCTGTAGCTAACTGGACGGCTGGATACAATACTTCCATTGGCATTATATCAGAGGATTGGTGGGGAACTACGCATCTCTTCAGCCACAATGCCAGGAAACCAGCCAGCAGAGCGGTAGAGCTGATTGGAACACCAGCTTGCCACAAATAAGAGCGAAATCTTGTCCCATGCGGAAACCCATCTTCTGAGTGAGAGGTATAAGTCTGGGCCTTCGTTTTCTCTAACAGCCGGTTGATTTCATCTTGACTCATTGGAGACAATCCGCATACATCCTTCGAACGGTCTTCTAGATTCTTGAATAGATAATCAGCGAACTGTTTTAAGCTGACTTGAGGAGACTTCCTCCTTGCTTTGGTATCCATCTCAGCCGTAGCTATGTGGTAGTGGCAAGTCAACTCCCATAAAACGTCATGAGTCACAGCTGACCGATCCTTTATTTTATTCAGTTGATCGGTAGTTGGAAAGAACTCTTGATATGGAACATCACCCAACGGCAAGCCAGAAACCTGCATCATCTCATGCAGTGGTAGTCCGAGTTCCCCATTCTTGGTAAAGAAGGTGTTAGTATCCGGGTTGTAGATCTCGAACAGACAGAGGAAATGACCTACACTAATCTGCAGACCACTCATGGTAGCACGGATCGGAACCGCCAACCCCAATTCTGCTAATTCTCGCTCCCAACGTTTCAAAACGTAGCGAGTCATTCTGGTCCACCACCATTTCTCTCCAAAGTAATGGACCCACCCATAACATCTGAAACTCTCTTTGGGTAATACTTTCCCCGCTGCCGCTAACCGGTTCTTCACTATGTTTGCTCGTGATGTTGTTTCATTGTGGGGTATATTATCTAGTCCTAAGACACCTGGATGAAGCCCTCTTATAGAAGTTCTCTCACTTGAACCTGGAGTGGCTTCCTTTCCAATGAAACCACAATGAACGCTCTCATGATTTTCAGTTAATCTCCAGAACATTTCGCGGTTAACCGATAAATTTCTGAACTTTAATAGCGAATGGTCTCGAGGGATCGGCGGCAAATATAAGAAGGATGATCCACTTTGATGTAACCATTGTGCGGGCTTGCAGAATGCGACCCCCGGATCCTTTATGGCGTCACCAAACAAGAAATCCGGCTTTCTTATATATTTGTTATCATCTCGTTCTGAAATCAGAGGGGTGTCAGTAATTATCCGTCGCAGAATACGGCAACTACCTCGCTGAATCAGTTCTCTAGCTCCTTCACTATAATCCGGTTTAAATTGAGGAGCGGACTCTATTAAGGGTAATCCCTCATAAAGAGAATGAATAATACCACTCCGACCAGTAACCGCATCAGCAGGAATGGCAGTAGAAGGAAATTGGACTGATAAAGAAAACATACACGTAAATGGTGTGAGGATACTCCTAAAATTATGAAAAAAGCGGTATATCTTACTCTATGAGATATAATCGCTATTTCATAACAGGCGTGACGATTTGTCATCTCCCACATGTATAAAGGAAATATGCGTCGCTATACACGGACATTATAACGGCATATCAAAACCTTTTAACACATGTGGGTTGATATAAAATCGCCCCTGTATGTTCTGAAGTGTGTTTTGTCCAAGCAAAACGAACACTTTTAAGCGTCGATCCCCTCAAAGGAGGATGCCGGCTCTTCTCGAAGGTATCTCAAAGGATACAAACGAGGATCTGCATACAAATACAGGCATATATATATGAAATTGATGAAATGCAGTATTTAAAGTTGTGAAAAGATGAAAGAGGTATACCCCCATGCGAAGCGGCAGCAGGGGCAGCCTCCTCAGAGGACTGAGCAGTCGAACGGCTTCGGGAACCCTTGGATTTGCGTGGCGACATACCGAATGTATGATCTACAGTGAAACCCGAAAGGAAAATTAGGGTTTTGGGTATGTGATCAACAAGAAATTAAGCCAACACAATCGAAACAACACAGACATGGTCGCAATTCAATAAAATCAGAATTTGAAAGAAAAGGAGGCGAACAAACCTTTGAAATCTGAAGCAAATCTCCCCAAATCGAAGCCCCACACAAATCAGAAACGAAGAGAAGAAGAAGAGGTGAAGAACTGGTCGAAAATCGTCGGAAAATCGCTCGAAAATCGCCTCAGAAATCGCCAGAAATCGCGCCTAAAATCGCCCAGAAAAAACCCTGAAAAACCCTAAGTCCCGATTTTATGCTGTCTGTCTCGCTCAGCGCGACAGCAAATGCTGTCTCGCCGAGCGCGACAGCAAATGCTGTCTCGCCGAGCGCGACAGCAAATGCTGTCTCGCCGAGCGCGACAGCAAATGCTGTCTCGCGACAGCTAATGCTGTCTCGCCGAGCGCGACAGCAAATGCTGTCTCGCGACAGCAAA
>BQKN01054863.1:2981-15931 GCA_022839385.1 Asparagus kiusianus | reverse complement strand
TTAGGATGATTTCGGGACTCACCATCCTCCTATCACGGGAATTCAACCGAGGAAGTGGACCGATAGCCTGCCTGGCGGAAACCGAAGATAAAACATCCCCACGATGTCCGTTCACCGCATAAGATGAAAATGCTCCGAAAGGATACTCAACTGAAAACAAGCAATTAAACGTTTGTTAATTCCAGTTATAAAAGGAAATTGAACTCATCTTACGGATGGGTAAGATAGAGTCATTGCCTTATAAAGGGTGAGACGATTTGGCCACGTGGTGCATTCATAAGATAGGGTATATCAACAATATATCCCTGCCTTATAAGGCACAATGCAACGTCAAAACGCCCCCTTTATTTTGAGATATGGTTTTGACCAAGCAAAACACATCTTTAAAGCGTCGATCCTCACCAAGGAGAATCAAGGCTCTTCCCGATTGCCTCACCAAGGAGAACAACGTGGAGTAAAAAGGACCAATTTGCAAATTTCCAACAAAAAAATGGACTAATTTGTAAATTTCCAAAAAATAGCTCACCGGCATAAGAGGGAGGCGCGCCATCAGCCGACGCGGTAGAGGATTGACCCCTCGCAATACGAGACATGGTGACCTGCAAAATAAATTAAGGGATCAGATCCAGAAAAAAAGTTCCTCTTTTTATTGCAATTCTACCCCCTGAAAGAGGAGCTCGAGGCGCCAAATCATAATCCTAACCCTCACATGCGATCCCACAAGTTCATAAATTGAATTAAGCAGGAAATATGCTAAAATTATGGAAGATTTACCTGAGGGAAAGCTCGAAGATCCGACAAAAATCAAATCTTGAAAGAGGCTCAGACCACGTGCTCGAGGGGCCTGAGAGAAATTTTTATTTAGAGATTTTGTAAGGATTTTTCAGTCTAAGATCCAAAGGGAGGATGGATCTAGGGTATTTATGAAGATTTGAGGGAAAGAGAATGCAAGAGGGAAGAGGAATCCAAGAAAGAGGAGGAGAAGGGGGCCGGCCCTAGAGAGGAGGAAAAGAAAGAGGAAAAGAACCCTTTTTATAAGTGAACCAGTCCTGAACCAGACCGGACCAGGTTGAACTAGACCAAACCAGTCCAAATCAGTTCAAAAGAGGCCAAACCAGGCTGAACCAGACCAAACCAGACTGAACCAGACCAGACCAGAATAAACCAGTCTGAACCAGTCTTGAACCAGTCTGAACCAGTCTTGAACCAGGTTGAACCAGCCCTGAACCAGGTTGAACCAGCCCTAAACCAGATTGAACCAGATTTGAACCAGAACTCAAATTGAAGCTGAATCGAGCATCGAAACAACTTCAAATCAACCGAGAGTTCAATCCTTTGTTTATTTTGGCCTCTCCCACGCATTCGGAAGGATCTGAAGATTTTTTGAGCTCAATTACTCCCTTTTTGGGTCATTATCAGACCGGTTCAGCTCATTCGGGCACGAAAAATACTCCAATAAGGATAACTCAATAACACTACGCCGGACAACGCGTCGCAAATAAAGACTCAATGTCAACAATCGAGGTTCAGTTGAACCAACAAACACGAGCTAAAGATTAGAAAATCAGGAATCGACTTCAAGTTCAAAATCCGACAACGGTCAGACAATAAATGCAGCACCGGAATCCTTACAGACATTCGACAAAGCACCGAATAGCCTGAAGGGTTGAAGGAATCCAGAACAGAAGCCATTCCAAAGTCCCGTTACACCGACTGAAGGTTGGGGCAATCATATCCAAAGCATTCCAGATCCTTCTAACAATGAAGAGTCTGAAATACTTTGGAGGGGGTATCTGTAGGCGTATAAAATTACCTATAGGTCCCTTAACACAGCTCAGCATAGTGATTCGACAAACCATCGAGTGACGAGACGGCGAGATCAACGAATCGCACGCGAGCAACGGAATGCACCCATTCGCATGCGGAATCAAACCAACGGTTGAGGAATCAACGAGTCATCCAGTCAAGAGTGGACTCGGACGAATCACGATCGATTCGAGATCAGTTTCAGACTCAAATTCAGAGGTGGATTTACTACCAAATCAGGAACCGGATTTACTGCCAAATCAGGTCAACGAATCAAGTCCAAACACGAAACCAAAAGAATCGAAAACGACGGAAACCAACACCAAAAGAGACCCGACCAAAACCGAGTCACCCGAAGGTGACTCGGTGGCCGAGCCACCCCTAGGGTGGCTCGGCCATGGCCGAGCCACCTTGAGGTGGCTCGGTGGCTGAGCCACCTCAGCCCAGATCTGTGCCTAGGCATAGATCTGGGTGCCTATAAATAGGCCTAGGGGTTCATTTGTTGAGGGGACTTTTGGAGAGCCGAAACTCTGCAGAATTGAGATCTCATCTTGGAGTTTTTTGAAGGCTTGAAGACTTGGGCATTCAGATCTGGTTCTTGGCGAGCATCCGCGTCACAAAAGGCAGGAGTTCGAGAGAGGAAATCAGATCTGAGATCTACGCAGGTACACTCCGGATCAAAGCTTGGTCTTTGATCCCGAGATTTGGGCGATTTGTTCCTTAGTGAACCGATCCCCCCCGGCTATATTTCCTTAGTGGAATAATACCCGTCGTACTGCGTAGATCCGTCTGGATCTAGATCGTGCGGTGGTCAACGGATCAACCATCGGCGCAGGCAAATAACCCACGCAAGCGAGCGACCGTAAAACAGGAGCTCGTGATTTGTTCGACAAATAAGGAAAGTTGTAATTTTTACTTTTTGTTGATTACTTGTAACCGGATCTTATAAAAAGACCGTAACTTTGTAATCGATAAACAATTACTGAGTGTGCAATGGAATCATCAATGAAGAAGGATACAGTTTTTCCCGCGAACAGTTGAGTTCTGCATCGAGCTGCAGCCAGGCACAACACCGATATCTCGAGCTCCCTATCGTATGGCACCTACTGAGATGAGGGAGCTACAGACTCAGCTGGACGAGTTGTTGTCTCAGGGTTTTATTCGCCGGAGTCATTCTCCATGGGGGGCGCCGGTCCTTTCCGTGAAGAATAAGGACGGCAGTATGCGTCTTTGTATAGATTATTTGGAGTTGAACAATGTCACTATCCGGAACAGGTATCCATTACCGAGGATTGATAACTTGTTCGACCAGCTGCAAGGAGCACAGCACTTCTTGAAGATTGATCTTCGTTCTGGCTATCATCAGTTGCGGGTTCAGGAGATGGATATTCCCAAGACCACCTTTCTGACTTGTTATGAGTCCTTCGAGTTTCTTGTCATGCCATTTGGGATAACCTGCACCTGTGGTATTCATGGATTTGATGAATCGGGTTTTCCATCCATACTTGGACCAGTTCATGATAGTATTCATCGACGACATTCTAATCTATTCAAGGTCGGAGGCAGAGCACGAGCAGCACCTTTAATTAGCATTGCAGACTTTGCGGGAGCACCATCTATATGCTAAATTCAGCAAGTATGAGTTTTGGCTATCCGAGGTCAGATTTTAGGCCACGTCATCAGCAGAGAGGGCATTGCAGTGGATCTAGCTAAGGTTACGACAGTACTTGATTGGGAGCCACCAACGACAGTTACCGAGATCCGTAACTTTTTGGGTTTGGCTGGCTATTACAGGAAGTACATTCAGGACTTCTCAAAAATAGCTACACCACTTACACGCCTTATGAAAAATGGTGTATCTTTTGTTTGGAGCACGGAGTGTCAGGAGGCCTTTGAGACTTTAAAGACTAAGTTGACTACAACGCCAGTTTTGACCATTCCTAGCAGTGATAAGACCTTCGTAGTCTACACAGATGCGTCGTTAGCGAGTCTAGGAGGTGTTTTGATGCAGACCCAGAGGGTAGTAGCATACATTTCGCGTCAGTTGAGAACGCATGAACAGAACTATCCCACACATGACTTGGAGCTAGCAGCAGTAGTCTTTGCATTGAAGACATGGAGACACTACCTGTACGGGGTACAGTTTGAGCTATTCACAGATCATCAGAGCTTGAAGTACCTCTTCTCTTAGAAAGAACTAAATCAGAGACAACGATGATGGGTTGAGTTCATTAAGGATTATGAGTTCGCGATTCAGTATCACCCAGGGAAGGCGAATGTCATAGTAGACGCATTGAGTAGGAAGTGTCTTCACAGGATTGCAGCTTTGAGATGCTCGTTATATCGAGATCTCCACACACTTAGCCAGTTTGACTTTAGATTGGAGATCGGCGGGAGCAGCGTATTTTTGGGAGCTTTATCCGTACAGCCATCTTGGAGTGACAGAGTGGTCAGAGCTCAGTTAGATGACTCTTAGGTTCAAGCCCGAAAGGGAGAGATTTCCAAAGAGCCAGAGGCTGATTGGACCGTTGGAGCAGATGGAGGACTTCGAATGAAGGGCCGACTAGTAATACCAGCTAATGCTTAGCTGAAGAAGGATTTATATGACGAAGCGCATCGTACCAGGTATACAGTGCATCCAGGCACAACAAAGATGTACAAGGATCTGAAGAGACATTTTTGGTGGAGTGGCATGCGTAGAGAGATTGCAGAATATGTAGCTAAGTGCTTTACCTTCCAGTAAGTGAAGGCAGAACATCAGAGACCGGTAGGAACCCTACAGCCTTTACCCATTTCGGAGTGAAAGTTGACAGATATTTCTATGGACTTCATTGTAGGATTGCCAAGATCGAAGAACGGGAATGATTCAGTTTGAGTGGCAGTAGATCGGCTGACAAAATCAGCACATTTCATACTAGTAAAGATGACATACACGGCAGAGACGTATGCACAGATATTTATTCAGGAGATCGTGAGATTACATAGAGTTCCAGAGATGATTGTGTCAGATCGAGGCTCGGTTTTCACTTCACATTTTTGGAGAAGCTTCCAGAACTCTTTCGGCAGCACATTATCTTATTCTAGTATGTTTCACCCGCAGACAGATGGGCAGACAGAGAGAGTGAACCAAATATTGGAGGACATGTTGCGGGCATGTGTCATTGATTTCCAGGGTAGCTGGGAGGACCACATCCTATTAATCGAATTCGCTTATAATAATAGCTACCAAGCGACTATTGGGATGGCACCGTACGAAGCATTGTACGGGAGGCCTTGTAGATCACCTATTTGTTAGGCAGAACCAGAGGACAGCCTATTGCTTGGACCAGAGCTTGTGAGGCAAACTACAGAGAAGGTAGCAATCATTCGAGAGCGCATTCTTGCAGCGCAGAGTTGTCAGAAGAGTTATGCAGATCATAGGCGATGACCGTTAGAGTTCCAAATTAAGGACTATGTGTTATTGAAAATATCACCAATGAAGGGAGTTCAGCGTTTTGACAGACAAGGAAAACTTTCCCTGAGGTATATTGGACCATTCCTGATTATTGAGCGTATTGGAGCTGTTTCATATCGACTAGACCTACCAGCATCCATGTCAAGCATACACTATGTTTTTTATGTTTCGATGCTTAAGAAGCACCTACGCGACGAGGAGGAGCAGCGAGTATTAAATGCACCAGAGATTGAGATTCAGGAGGATCTGACTACTATTAAGATTCCTGTATGTATTCTTGCCAAGGAGGACAAGAAGTTGAGAAATAAGGTGATACCTTTAGTTAAAGTTCAGTGGAATCGGAGAGGAGCTGAGGAGGCTTCTTGGGAACACGAAGAGGATATACGTCGTGGCTACCCACGCCTGTTTGAGCAGGAAAATTAAATTTAGTATGACTTGTTTATGATTTGTGGCTACCTGTATGGTAATGTTTATACTTAACGCTAAAATGATGGTATTAACACTTAACTCCTAAGTACTCAGAACATATGGTATATATATGAGGGGTTCCTTGTTTGGATTTTTCACTCGATGTACTTGTTCCATTTAGTTAGGGGTTAAGTGGGGGTATTTACATTTTAGACTGTTAAGTATAGACATTGAGGACGATTCTCGGGAGTGCAAAGATGTTATGCATCGCGACTACCTGCAACTATTGAGAAGGTGGATTGATTTATGTATGTGATTATTTGTATGGTTATATTTACATTTAACGCTAGAATGGAGGTATTGCAACTTAACTTCTAATCATTCGGAACACATGGTATATATATGGGGGGTTCCTTGTTTGGATTTTTCGCCCGACGTACTAGTTCCGTTTAGTTAGGGGTTAAGTGGAAATATTAACATCTTAGATTGTTAAATGTAGATATTACTATGTTCATAACTGGAGACTAATGATGTGAGATGTGTATGTGAGGGTTTTCTTATTTAGATTATTCTCTCAACGTGCTTTTCTGCCATTATTAATCTCTAAGATACGAATGCGGAATTTTGGGGACGGAATTCTTTTAAGGGGGGAAGAATGTAAAACCCCGTAATACTGAATGTTGTGAGATATAATAATAAATATGTTATATTATAATAAATAATGTTTATTGATATTTGAGTATGCTAGGAATTGATTTGAGATCAATCTGATACATATATATAAATATATGAGTGCAAATGCACAAAACATGCACGAGAAAAAATCTGGGAAAAATGACCAGTTAAGAGTTAATAGATTTTACATAACAATACACTTAGAATCTGGGAAAACTCAAAATACCAAAGTTATAGGTCTTTTCAAAAGCTTTCTAACAAATCTTATATTACCTCATTCCGAAGTTGGACGCGAAGGTTATTGTCAAAATACCGAATGATGTTTTCCTAATCAGACTAGGTTTCCTAGTTTGGATCAAACGTGTTTATTTTGGGTTTATATATATATATATATATATATATATATATATATATATACACTTATGTTTTTATTAAAATTATTACCCTTACATTGGAGTTTCAAATCCTAGCAGTCCCTATTCCTCTCTCTAAATCCCTAACCCTAAAATTGAGAATTTTGAGAGCTTTGTGAAGCAAATATCGACATAAGGGCGAGATCATCGACGTATGACTAGGGAGAACAGGTGGTTTGTGCGCATGGATTACTTACTGTTTATTTTAGAGGCTTGCACATGATATTAAGGCAAGATTATCTTCATCCAAACCTATCCTCATAGTTAAATAACTAGTGTAGATGATTTATATGATGTTGAATATGTGTTTTCATGCTTTAATCTTAACCTGAGGTGTTAAAAGTCAGATTTTTGATAGTAAACCTTAAAACAAAAGCTAGATTAATAATCTTTTCTTGTTGTTTATGATATTATCATAATCATGATCATTAGGGTTTTTTTCATAATTTTATTCATATATGAGAAATTTAAGTGATGTACTATATATATGTTTTTCTGCATAAAACTGCAGCATTTATATAATCTTTAATTGAGAGTTTAAGATAGTAAACAAACTCCAAATTTAACCAAACCAGTTTTATATGAAAGATATATGTATCTAGTTTCTAAAACAAAAAACCATTCTTAAAAAGAGTTTGTATAGAGAAAGATATGTTATATTTACTAAAAACATATCCTGCAGAAAAACGGCTGCACATATATAATGTTTAACTGGAGCTTTGGGATAA
Organism: Asparagus kiusianus; assembly: GCA_022839385.1. Taxonomy (NCBI): domain Eukaryota; kingdom Viridiplantae; phylum Streptophyta; class Magnoliopsida; order Asparagales; family Asparagaceae; genus Asparagus; species Asparagus kiusianus. The sequence continues at coordinate 8,447 of BQKN01054863.1, read as the reverse complement.
CAAATAAACTCCAAACTGAACCAAACTTATGTCATTTAAAATATGTGTGAATCTAATTTTCAAAACAGAAAACCATTAGTAAAAATAGTTTTCCTAGAGAAAGATATACTTGTTTTACTAACAGATATCACGTCTGTTTTTCCTGCTCGTTTTGTGAAGTTGTGTTGCGCCATTTTGAGGTGTATTCGCGGAGTTTTGAGCCACTTGATGTTATACATATAGCCATGAATATATTATGTTATACATTTAAGAATCCCAAGGAGATTATAATAAATTTTGATTTGATCATATTTGAATTAGATATAGTTCATATATATGTTGGATGTCGTTGATGAGCATAGCTTAGTACTATATGGGATAATGCGTCGACACACTAGATATACACAGTTTATAAATGAGGTGGATATCGTTGATAAACTCAGTTTAGTACTATATGAGGTAGTGCGTCGATATTTCATATGTACAGCCCATTGAGTCGGATTTTAGGAGGCTTGATCTAGCCGTCCGTCCCGCACTAGGGTGCGATGAGGCTCGTGAGCCGTATTTTTAGGATGCCTATTTGGTAGTCCATCCCACACTCATGTTATGCACTAAGATCGTGATGAGACTAATAAGCCGTGTACACAATTCAGGATACCTACAGGGTAGTCTGTTGCACTGAGACAATTACTTGATAGCCTAAGTATGACAGATGCCAATTATGAATACGACCTATCATTAAACTATATAACTGAGATACGTTATTTTTGAAAGTATACAAAATTATGTGCTGGTATTTTTATTCTATCTCTCTAGTGATTGTAGAAGATATTATAAATACGATGTGTTGATATCTTATTTCTTTTACTGTCTTTTTTACTTCTTAGTTGGGATCAATGATTAGAGATTCACAATTTGAGACTTATGGTATATACATAAGGGTTTTCTTGTTTGGATTATTTTGCTCGACGTACCAGACTCGTGTTATGGATTTCTAATTATTGGTTTCATTAAATTGTCTTTTCTTAGTTCGGTATTAATGTTTAGATATCTACAATTTGAGACTTATGGTATATACATGAGGGTTTCCTTGTTTGGATTATTTTGCTCGACGAACTACGTCTCGTGTTGTAGGTTTCTAAATGTTAATCCTACTTGGATACAATGAAAATGAATCTAGGTAGACTATGCTTAATAGATAGAGCCTTCACTCCATCTAGTAGCCCTTTCCCTGGGGGTGGATGGAGGTAATCTTGCTGTAGCACTCTGATGCTCTTGTTGTTATTCTTTTTCTTTTAAATTACTTTTTAGCTAGTTCGGAGTTTTGGAGAGCCGCAGGGTGACGGAGTTCTGGCATAGTCGCCGTGGCGTATTTTTACTGAGACTCCATTGTAGTTTTGAGTTTTATCCAGACATTTGAGTTTCATATTCATATTATAAAGGCAGTGTGCCTTAGTACGATTCTTAGTTAATTCATGTTGAGATATTTTCATTATTTAGATATCAGATGTATTATTGTTGAGACATGATTCTTTTCATTTATGAGATATCTCTTCTATATCATGTCTATTATATTTATTCCCTTTATTTTGCCTGTTTGTACCTGCACTTCTATTTGGTTCTACTAGAGGATATTACTGTGATTGGTGAAACATGTTTATGCATAATGTGGGTGCATAGCAGGTTTGACATCTCTGGTTTCACCTTAGACTGCAGCCTTGTGTGAACCTAGGGGCATCACACTGTGCCAGGAAATAGAGATGAGGGAAGTCATGATCAAGGGGCTTCATGGGCATTGTACTAAGCAATCCGCCATCATTGGTAAGTTGAAGGAAGAGATCAGCCATTACCAGTACGAGGTCGTCGAGCAGGATGGCCAAATCAAATATTTGGCTGAAGAGGCTGAGAGAAAGAAATGTGCACGACTGTGTGCTCAATAATGTGCTTGATCTTATCATTTGGCAGTGCAGAATCTAAAGCTTGATTTCAAGGAGGAACGGTCGGCTCACCAGGTGACTCATGCGACCATCTATCCCTTGGAGGCTCGAATTACTTTCTTGGATTCCAAGACTCGTAAGTCAAAGGTCATGGAGGAATATCGCCAGGGCCTTTTAGGCAAAGTAGAGGTGTAATTGGCCTACAATGAAGGCTTCGACTATCTTCTTACCTTGCTCCCTCCAGAGTCCCAACCTGCCCCCAACAGTCGTTATCCCCCTCGAGTCACTAGTTTCCTTGATTTTCTGAAGGAACTTAAGACAAAGGGATGGTGAATAATGCTAGAGGTGGATGACGGCAATAATTCAATTAAAGATAAGTTCAGGGATGACCAAGAAGAGGCTCCCTTCTGCTACTCAGCATGCTCTACCTCCCGAACCGAGTGCCTCTATCCTAAGTCCTACTCCCTACCCGAGCTGAGGTGTTTGAGAACCTATATCTTCCCCTGTTTTTTTGTGTAAATACGGATGTAAGTGATAATGTAAATATCTTGACATATGGAATGAAATTTTAGGCTTGTTCACCTTTCTGATTATTGTGTGTCTTTATTCCACTCTTGTTAAGATATTATTGTGCATAGTTTGCTCTGTTTGTTGAGATTGGTGGTTTGAGATAAGTCGGCTCTGTATGTTGAAGTGACTCGGGTGTGTGCTTTGGACTTAATGAGGGCACCAATCTCTTTTGGTAGGTGCCTTGGACTTAATGAGGGCATTAAGGCCTTTTTGCCGAGGACGATTGGAAGGTAGGAATGCCTTGGTTTTACTCTAAAAAGGTACCAAGATCTTGGTGTTGAAGCTGGCCACTCGAGATTAGTTAGGCTCCATACCTTAGGTTTACTCATGATAACTCCAAGGTCTTGGGATACATGCCTTGGACTTAATGAGGATGCCAAGCTTTTTTTGTCGAAGCCGAATGATTAGAGTACCTTAGTTTTACTCTAAAGAGGTACTAAGGTCTTTGATTGGGTACCTTGGACTTAATAAGGGCGCCAAGGTATTTGGTAGGTCTATTGGATTTAATGAGGGTGCTAAGATCTTTTTGCCAAGGATGACCAATTGGTTATAATTCCTTAGTTTTACCCTAAAAAGGTACCAAAGTCTTGGTGTCGATGCCTGCCACTCGAGATTAGTGAGGCTCCATGCCTTGGGTTTACTCATGATGATACCAAGGTCTTAGGGTATGTGTCTTGTACTTAATAAGGGCGTCAATGTCTTTTTGTCAAAGCCGAATGGTTGGAGTATCTTGGTTTTACCCTGAAGAGGTACCAAGGTCTTTAGTTGAGTACCGTGGACTTAATGAGGGTGCCAAGGCCTTTTTTCCGATGACGATTGATTGGTTGGAGTGCTTTGGTTTTACCCTAAGAGCTACCAAGGTCTTGGTGTTGAAGCTGGACACTCGAGATTGGTTGGGCTCCATACCTTGGGTTTACTTACGATGACACTAAGGTCTTAGGGTACATGCCTTGGACTTAATGAGGGCGCCAAGGTCTTTTTGTTGAAGCTGAATGTTTGGAGTGTCTTGGTTTTACCCTAAAGAGGTACTAAGGTCTTTGGTTGGGTGCATTGGACTTAATAAAGGTGCCAAGGTATTTTTGCCGAAGACGACTAAATGGTTGGAGTGCCTTGATTTTACCCTGAAGAGGTACCAATGTCTTTGGTTAGGTGCTTTAGACTTAATGAGGGTGCCAAAGTCTTTTTGCCAAACAAGAAACAACTCAACCTTAGATTCCTATAAAGATAAGGTACTAGGAGAGTACAGAATAAGGGTTAGAACTCAAAAGATTTTATATGATAAATGAGATTTATATTTATAGTCACTAGAAGTATTTCTTGAGGTGCTTGATGCTCCAAGGATGCTACAAGATTCTTCCATCAGGACTTCTCAGCCAATAAGTGCCTAGGCACAATTTCTTAAGGATTATGTAGGGTCCTTCCCAGTTGGGAGCCAACTTACCGTGCTTGGTGTCCTTATTGAAAGCCACTTTTTAGAGGATGAGATCAACGACATTGAAACCACATGATATAGGTGTATCTTCTCTTCTGGAGCTTAGCTTATAGGAGCTTGAGGATAGACGATTCTCATGATAATTTGAGAATAGAAGTGTTAGGTTGAAATCTGAAGTGAAACGGCGGAGCGTGAAATCGAAGAGTGTAGTTTTCAGCTCATGAGTCGACTGAAGCCTGACATGAGTCAACTCATAAGTCGACTCAAGGTTAGCATGAGTCGACTTACGAAACCCACTCTAGTTAACAAAAATTTCTACTGAGTCAACTTATGAAATCATAAGTCGACTCAATAGGGTTCGTGCACGTTTGAGTCGACTCATGATGGGTTTGGACTGAATTCTAGATTCCTGCTGGGATTTGGTTTTTAGGGTTTGTAAAAATTAAAACCCTATTGTTTAAAGATTCCTAATGAGAATTTCATGAGATTTAAGATTAGAGAGGATTGTTCTCTATTCTAGAGAGATTTATAAAACAATTGATACTCATAATCTAGAGAAGGTATTTTCCTTCACCAAAACTGAATTGTCTTGTGTTTTCTATTGTCTTCTTCTCAACCCACCTTTGATAATTCTACGATTAAACATGCTCGTACGGTGACTCACACCAAGTTCGTACCAGAGTGATTAGATCCTGTGAAGGGTGTATCTTGTGTATGGTCCTCACTCGATCTCAATGCAAGAAGCTAGGCGTGATCCTTATTTCTTTGGAAGAGGTCCAGAAATTAAGGAAGAAGAAGATGAGTAAAAGTGACAACTTATAGAGACTTGATACATTAGAGAAGCAGATCAAGATGATAGGGATGACTCTCACACAACTCGTCAATCTCATCCATGGAGGGGACAAAAAGGGCGAATCTTCTTTGAAGTCCAAGAAGAAACCCGTAGAGTCTGATGGGGAGAACGAGACTTCAGATTCCTATGAGGAGGTCGAGACTGTCAAGATTATTCTATATCAAGAGGGTAAAGGTACTTACTAGAATCTGAAGATAAATTTTAGAGTGGAGATTCTTGTTTATAATGGGAGTGTCGATGCTAAGAGGCTTTATGATTAGATCAAGCGGATGGAGACTTATTTTACTCTTTATGGCTATACGTCAAAAGAGAAGATTGTTTTTGCGATATTGAAGCGTTCAGGGCACGCGTTAACGTGGTGTAAATCCTACTACAAGCAGGAGAAGAAGACGATGTCATGGAACAAGTTTAAGGAGCTACTGAGGAAGTAATTCTACCCGGTGGGATTCCTTGAGGAGCATTGGTACAAGTGGTACGACTTGCACTAAATATTCAATCAGACTATTCAAGAATACACTACAGAGTTCCTGTAACAACCGTAAATTTTGATACGTATTTAAATAAATTTTTCCAGTATTTAAAATAATATACTATATTTTACTAATACTTTTCCTAATTTTAGGAATTTTCAGAGTTTTCAAAATAAATAAATAATAAAATATATAATCTTGTATTTTTAATTCTGCTAAATATTA
>BQKN01054859.1:0-12512 GCA_022839385.1 Asparagus kiusianus | reverse complement strand
CACATTTTACCCTCTTCTGTTGTAGGATAGCGGCTTGTGGGGACCACGTGATTAGCAGCAGGAGTGATCAGCAGCAAGCCCACGCATGCACGCGGTTTCGTTTCCGCGTGATGACGGCCTACCCGAAGACACCCGAACTTTACTATATATATTTCTCTGTTTCTAGGTTTTTTTTTTTGGTCAGCAGGAGTTTTGATTTTTTTCGGCTTGGTGTGTTTTGCGGCTGCACGAGAAGGGAGCAAGCCGTCAGAGGGTTTGTGTGCAGTTGTCTTCATTGGCTTCGTGCAAAGCGGCTGTGCAAGGGTTTTGTGCATCCCTCTTTTGAGAGAGATATTTGTATGAGGGATCTGAGAGTTTGTGTGAGGATTTAGATTGAGTGATTGTAAACCCTATTGTATTCTCTCCCTCTATTAGTAGATCTCCCCCCTTCTTGCCCCGTGGACGTAGGCAATTTGCCGAACCACGTAAAATTAGTTGTATCGCTATTTGTGTGATTTGTAATAGCTTTTAGGTTCCCTCAACAGGTCAGTCCTAGAACTGATAAGAGGAAGAGCTGATATCTCACTTGGTTGAGATATTTAGCTTAAGGTTCATGTTTTCTTTATGAAACAGGATTTCCTATTACGATCTGACTCTCTTGTTGTGCTGCCGAAGTACTGCCGAAGTGCTGCCGAAATTTCCCCTATGCGCAACAAGTGATATCAGAGCCCAGATTTTAGATCTAGGGTGTTTTGGATTAGGTGGAGGAAGATTCAGTTAGAAGCTTGGTTCTTGGAGTTCTAGGCTTCGGTGGAGATAGGATTTGAAGTTGTCGTTGGAGATCTCGCTTTCCTCGTATGGTTAGGAGTTCTATTTGGAATCCAATCTAGCGTTTAGTTGTGTAATTTCTTATTCCTTTCAAAGTTTGAATCTTTCTTTACAATTTGAAGTTAGTTTGCAATGGGAGAAGAAGGTGAAAGCAGCAAATCGATGGCGAGTACAATACAAGTTGGTTTTCAGAACACTAAGATTAGTATGGTGAAGTATGATGGTAAAATCAACTTTGATTTGTGGATGAACGACGTACAGGATGCGCTCAATGCTCAGAATTTGGAAGAGACCATCATGGTTCACGAGAAGCCACCTAAATATGATGAGGCAATATGGGAGAAGATGAATAGGAACGCGTGTGGGGTGATCAGTGTTGCGCGCAACGAAAATTTCGGCATTACTTCGGCAGCACAACAAGAGAGTCAGGTCGCAATAGGAAATCCTGTTTCACAAAGAAAACATGAACCTTAAGCAAAATATCTCAACCAAGTGAGATATCAGCTCTTCCTCTCATCAGTTCTAGGATTGACCTGTCGAGGGAACCTAAAAGCTATTACAAATCACACAAATAGCGATACAACCAATTTTACGTGGTTCGGTAAATTGCCTACGTCCACGGGGTAAGGAGGGGGGAGATCTACTAATAGAGGGAGAGAATACAATAGGGTTTATAATTACTCAATCTAAACCCTCACACAAACTCTCAGATTCCTCATACAAATATCTCTCTTAAAAGAGGGATGCACAAAATCCTTGCACAGCCGCTTTGCACGAAGCCAATGAAGACAGCTGCACACAAACCCTCTGACGGCTTGCTCCTTTCTCGTGCAGCCGCAAAACACACCAAGCCGAAAAAAAATCAAACCTCCTGCTGACCAAAAAAAACCTAGAAACAGAGAAATATATATAGTAAAGTTCGGGTGTCTTCGGGTGGGCCGTCATCACGTGGAAACGAAACCGCGTGCGTGCGTGGGCTTGTTGCTGATCACTCCTGCTGCTAATCATGTGGTCCCCAAAAGCCGCTATCCTACAACAATTCTCCACCTCGGCGAAGTTTTTCCAAAACTGAACCGACACCAAAGCAACCAAATGTCTAACTTGTTGTGTCACAATTCATGATAACGGACTCAATCCACAATAAGTCGAGAGCCCGAACGAGAGTCCAAACAATCTCACCCCCATCAAAATCAACTAATCCAAACCAGCTGTATCTGAAAGACTGCCTACGTATCCTCTTGTCCAAGGATTCAAGCCGAACGTAGTTCACCTTAATGGCCGCCAACGGCCTCAACAATCAAGAATGTGCAACAAGTTTCGATAATGATCAAACTTATTACTCGGAACTATCTTAGTGAGCATATCCGCCGGATTATCCTTCGTGTGGACTTTCACAATCTTCACATCACCATCTTCAAGAACATCCCGAATAAAGTGATAACGAACATCAATGTGCTTCGTCAACGCATGAAAAACCTGATTCTTCACCAAATAGATAGCACTCATGCTATCATAATGAATAGTGATGGACCTCTGCGATATACCAAGTTCCTCTAAAAGTCCTCGAAGCCAAATAGCCTCCTTCATAGCCTCCGTAACTGCCATATACTCTGTCTCCATCATAGACAATGCCACCGTCGACTGTAAAGTGCATCTCCAACACACCGGCGTACGGTGTAGGCGTATAAAATTGCCTATGGGTCCCTTATCACAGCTCGACGACGCCAATTCAACAAACGGACCATCGAGCGACGTATCCAAGCACGACCGTTATCCCGCCAACGCCGAAGCCAAGCCATACGCAACGGAGCAGGTTAACGAGGCGACGAAGCTAACAAATCGTACCCAAGCATTGGAACGCATCCACTCGCACGTGGAATCAAACCAACGTTTCGGGGAATCACCGAGTCATCTAAACAAGAGCGAACTCGGTGATATAACGATCGAATCAAGATCAATTCCGGACTCGAACTCAGAAGCGGATTAACTACCATATTTGGAATCAAGTCAACAAATCGATTCCAGATCAAGTCAACCACAAACCGAATCAAATCCGAACAACGGAGAACCGGAAACACCGAAAAACGGCGAAACAGACAAACACCCGGGGACTCGGCCCAGAACTGTGCAAATGCACAGTTCTGAGTGCCTATAAATAGGCCTTGTGCTCATTTGTTTCAGAGGTTGGATTTTGGAGGAGGCGAAGCCCTGCTGGATTGGAGATTCAAAACTTAGAAAAGATTCAATCTTTGGAGACTCGAAGACTTGCTCATCCGGATCTGGTGCTCAGCGATCGACAACGCCAAATAAGGCAAGAGTTCGAGAGGACCGGATCGGGAGATCTACGTTTCTATACTCCGGATCTAAGCTTGGTTCTTAGATCCCGAGATTGAGCGGTTATTTCCTTGGTGAAACAATCCCTCCGGCTATTATCTCCCTTGGTGGAATAATACCCGTTATACTGCGTAGATCTGCCCGGATCTGGATCTAGCGGTGGTCCACGGCAAATAACCCCGGCGCAGGCGAAGAACCCACCAAAGCGAGTGACCGCATAACAGGAGCTCGCGATTCGTTCGACAAACAAGGAAAGAAAGTTGTAATCTTTTTCATTTCATTTTGATTTTTCATTGTAACCGGATCTTATAAAAAGACCGGATTTCTGTAATCGGTAAACTATTACGAAAGTGTACAATGGAATCAATGAAGAAGAACACGATTTTTCCCGCGAACAATCTGGCGACCACAGTGGGAGCCACCGATCTCGCCGACGAGATCGTTGCGTCGCAGCCGCGGATCCCGATCCCGGTCGTGGAGGAGGTCGAATACGAGTTCGACCAACAGAAGTTCGAGGCGTACCTGTCGTCCTCGTCCGGATCTACCTCCTCCCGCAAGTCCAAGTCTCCAAAGTTCTCCTCCAAGAGGAAACTTCGTTGGTACGAAGATATTGAAGATACCAATGAAGATCTCACCCCAATTGATGCCAAAGTTGCATTGGGTGAAGCTCCATCAACCTCCAACCAGGTCGGATCTGCTCTGGCCAACTCTTCTGCCGAAGAAGGCGTAGTGACTCTCTCGAAGAGAGCCCGCCAAAGGCAACGTCAACGGCTTGCGAAACAATTCGCAAAGGCGATGGAATCCGTGGACGGAGTCTGTTACAAGGCGGATCTGAAAAGCAAAAGAGGCAAACAGCCTCAACAGCAGATGAATGGCGCCTCTTCCAAGCCACTAACAACAGAATGGGTCCGTGTCAAACGGAATCGTTCAACACTTGAGGAGCGCATTCACAAGCGCCGCGCACTCTCAGCGCAAGCACGGGCTCGAGTCGAGGAAGCCCGTAGGAAGCTGCAGAATAGAGTGGCTAAGAAATCGCCACCAACTCGCAAAGTATGGAGGCCTAAGTCTGAAGCGGCGATTCGGACTAAGGAGCAACAACTACAGCCTTCGAGAATTCAACTCCTGGCGAATCAATCTAAATCGCCGATGATCCCTACAATTGCTCCGGGAGATCCTGCGGAACCATCCCGAAGAAGGAGGTCAATTTTGGAACGCCTCGGTCCAAGAGGCAAAGCTCCAATTCAAGATCGTTTGGGCACGATGAGAGAGCCCCGGACGACTCAACATGCTGGGGGTCGCTATTACTCTCAGCATGACAAGGAGTTCAAGGCTACTGCGCGTGCCAATTTGCGCATCGAAGTCCAGAAGCTCGTCGAAGATTCACGCCCACAAAGGCGCGTTTCGAGACGCGTAACCTTTGAAAGCCCAAAGAAGGCGATTCATCCTCAGAAGGAAACGTTGTCGTCCGATGACGATGACGTTATACCTGAGGGATCGTGCCAACACGTGATAGGTTGCTCCGACTTTCATACGGACGAGCTGTACTATCGTGCTGGGGGTACGAACAGAGCCAGAAAGAGGAGCCCTCGTAGGCTCGAGACTCAGTGCCCCTGTTCCAAACTCATTCGGGCGGTATTGTCTCAGTGTAATTGCACTAAGACGGTCCCCGAAAAGGTTTCGGTGTTCGAAAGGCTCAGCACTGAGACGCCAAAGTCAAGGCCTAGACGTTTCTGACGAAGGAGAGCGTTGGTTGAAGACGGAGAATTCCCGAGGGTCACCGCTAATATGACCAGCAAAAGGACATTGGCACGGGATGATCTCGAGTCAATTCTGGGAGCATCTCGGCGTTTAACCCGTTTGCAGTCTGGAGCCATCTCACGAAGGACGTATGGGAGGGTTCAGATAAGACCACCCTCAGAAGATGAGGAATCGGATGCTTGCTCTGCGGTTGCATCTGACAACACTGTATCCAGCGAAGGAGAACCCCGCGAGTCATTCATGATAAGCGCGGAATAAGTGGCCAAGATGCTTGAAGAAGCCATGGCCAAACAACAGGAGACCTTCAGGCTCGAGATGCAGATGGCCATGCAGACCATGAGGGAGATGCATGAGCAGCAAATCCAGGCACTGAGGAACCAGCAAGGCGAACCAAGCCACCGTAATCAGGTTGTTCAAGAAGTTGAGCATACGGATACGGATGAAACTCGCAATGCCGATGACCCTCCCATCAACGCAGGGGGTGGTAATGAGGATGCCAATGAAGATACAGGTGAAAACTTGAAGATCAAAAGCCTCGAGAGCAAAATCAATACCTTGATGTCAGCTCAAGAGTGAAGAAAACGGGCATTCCTTGTCCATACCCAAGGGAGTGGGATTCAATCCCCTATCCGGCGAAGTTTAGTCTAATCAACTTCACGCCGTTCGATGGGAAAGGTTCCCCCACTCAGCATTTGATTTATTTCAAATCGCACCTGGGTATTATCTCCGGCAATGAGCCTCTGATGGTGCGGTCATTCGTTGGCACTCTCCGTGGAGCCGCCTTCGATTGGTACCGCCGTCTCAAGCCAGGTAGCGTGAGCAGCTGGGACGATATGGAGACAAAATTCCTCGCTAACTTCTTCGACGACGACACCGAAATCTCTATCGGAACGTTGCTCGACGAGAAACAAAAGGACGGGGGGTTAGTCGAAACCTTCGTCAAAAGGTTCCGGAACAAAGCATTAAATCGCCGGGACCCGATCACGGAGGAGTTCATTCTCCAGACTTGCCACAACAACCTCGCATTGGACGTGTTGGAAGCAATGGGGACAGCACCGTCCAACACTTGGAAAGACTTGAAGGTGCGCGGTGAACAAGCCGAACGCTTCCTCCGAAGGAAAAAGGCCGAGAGGAGTCAATCGACGATTAATCCTCCAAACTCAAACTTTGCCTCCCGTGGTAAGGGTAAAACACCTGCAGCAGCTGTTGATGCCAATCAAACATCACAACAGCAGTCCCGGAGACAGCAGAAGACTTCGGATCAGAGGCCTCAAAAAGAGTACTCCTTCAAGGACGAAGATGTTCCAGCCATCTTTAAATCCCTCCTTGACAATAACAAGATCAAGCTTCCACCGATCACGAATCAGGAGGAAGCTGACAACACTGCGGATCCGAAGTACTGCGCATACCACAGGAGGATCCTTCATCCCACCAAGGCCTGCTTTACTCTAAAGAACAGTATCCAGACCTTGGTTGAAGCCGGTGTCATAACGCTGGAGTAAGCCAGTCAAGAACGGCGAGACTCCAGTGGGTGCACGAGTATAAACTGTATCCCCTAACTCCGACCGGTATAAGAGTATAAACTGCTCCCTGATACTCCAATAGGTATAAGAGTCTAAACTATTTCCTTTCTTCCACGGGAAGTTCCTGGAGAGTGCCATGCGTGGTATTCTTAAGGATAACCCGATCATGCGGTTAATGCAACAATAAACCCAGTGTTGCAAAGAAAGCTGGGGGTGGATAATTCATGTAACGGGAAGTTCCCGGAAGAATGTTAAATGTAATATTCTTAGGGATAACCCGGTCATGATGAATAAAGTGGTAAACACTAAACTCCTAATTCCTGAACACTCTTTCGCTGAGATGAAATCCGATCACTTCATTGGATCAATTTTCCCTCACAAAACTCTCATTGGTGTTGACGACTCATAGTCTCCACCACAGAATCCCCCACCGATCGAATCAATTGACGGTGGGACCACCAAGATCCCTCACTGATCAATTTTAATTGACAGTGAGTCTACCAAAAGCTATCTTCCTGGTCCAAACCACCAACAAATTCCCCTCTTGATTCTTTCCACGAACAAGAGGCCCACTTTGAATTCAGAGTCTCCTTTCGATAAACGAAAGAGCTCCCTTCTTTTCTCTTTGGTTAAACCTCATCATGGTTATAACCAAGGTTGAAATTTCATTTCGATGAATGAAAAACTCATCTAGATAACCGATCCTATAAAAGGTAAGCTTATTTAGGTCTTCCGGATTCTCGGAGTGGAGATCCCACTCCTAGTTTCTTTCTTGCACTGGGAATAGAATATAAAATTCTTCCTTTCCAGAATCAAGGAATAGAATATAAAATTCTTCCTTCCTTGCTGTCACGCCCCGCTTCCCAAAATACCGGGGAATCGGGACGCGAGCAAGCCCGCGACGTATTAGATTGAGAAGAAATATACTCTACTTTTTTTTTTCTCTTTTCTTTTCTTCTCAACCTAATACGCTAAGCGTCTGGAAACAATATAATATACGAAGTCACAGGTCCCCGATCACACATAGTAAGAATATAAAAACAACCCAGAATAAAAATAGACATATCATCAATGGCAAATCATCCCAGACATAAAATATGGGTCCAACATACCCTTATTACAAAATAGTCCAACTAGGAAATAAGAAATACATAGTCCATAAAGAAATTACTGTTAAAATACTAAGTCCAACATCAACTAAAGAAAAGTACGGTAAAGAGTTTAATGTCCAACTACTACTACGGAAGAAAATCACTACGCTTCAGCTAGCTCTTCTACTCCTTCTACAAGACACCCCTGCTAAGAATCTTCTGGCTCCTGTACGATTCCGTACTGAGGCTGTTCGTCTCCTAAATCTGACGTACACCCAGAAAACAGGAGTACGTCAGCGTGTGAAACACACGGCAAGATTCCCCAAGCCAGGAACAATACAATAACAGTAATGATAATATATGCGTGGTCAATGTGATAACATAAATAAAAATAGAACATGTGATGATAGTAATAACAATAGAGGCGTGCAACTGGAATACTAATAATCAGAAGAATTCAAGAATTAACCAAGTAACAAGATCATGCAGTTAGCCATTCTATAATCATCCACTTAACAAGGTCATACAATAGATGGAATTAATACTTAAAAATCTACAACTCGAGACGTAGTACGTTGAGCGAAATAATCCAAACAAGGAAACCCTCATGTATATACCATATGTCTCAAATTGTAAATAATTAAATATTAACCCTGATCTATGTATGGAAAGGAATACAACTGATCTACATCTCATAAGAATCCATAAATCCTAACCAAAGTGACGACACCGATTCACTTTGATTCAACAACCAACCCTAGTGGCGACACCGATCCACTAGCAACAAGTCTCGTAACTAGCCATCCTATATCAGGTTACTGGTTCACATCTCACACAGAATCAATGCTCATATTATCGGATAACTGACTGTTCGCATATCCCCCACGTGCATCAAATACATTCAAGAACCAAAGTAGCGACACCGATCTACTTTGATCTAACCAATAAATTCATGAACCAAAGCAGCGACACCGATCTACTCTGATCCAACCAATGAGCCCCCAGTGGCGACACCGATCCACTGTGACTTAACAAACTAACCAATCCCAGTGGCGACACCGATCCACTGGTACGAACCCAGAAGATATATCAACAGTCTTATCCGAACACATGAACATTAACTTTCCATCCTAACTCTTCTCGTTCTTTCTAAATCAACAATCAAAGTCCACAATATCTCTGGTTCACCACCTAAACACACCCACACATGTCACTAGGTTTGTTCATGACGCACAATGCCACTAAGTCATGAACTACTAAGGTCCTCAACACATCAACGGATCATGAATACAATATGACATGTTAAATATGATTAAGCAGGTATATGAAACAGAAATGAGAACTATAATAAACATGAAATGCATAAATAATTACTACAATATGAATACATACAAAAGGACTTCATCACTACTTGAATATCCAAACTCCTCACACAAAATATCCGTACTTACATATTTTCTAGAATAATAATACGGTAGGAAGGAAACTAGAAACCGATATCGTTTTGCACATGAAATGTCGCGCTCTACAGCGATCAGCCATACTATCATAAATAATAAATATTCTTTTCCAAAATTATTCTTTTAATCATAACAATTATTCAAAAATACTTTTTACTCAAAATAAATTATTTTCACTAAATATATTCCCTTAGAAAAATATTTCCATCATCATAATAATAATAAATATTAAAAATACGTTCTTTCTTTCAGACAGTCCGAAATTATTCGTAAATCAATTTTGACCTATCCAATCATCACGATTAATTTTTGTACTGCAGAATATTCACCGAAAATATAACGGTTAGCTGCACATATGATATTAAATTTGCACGAACTAAATTGTCCATATAGAAAATAATTCATACTGTAAAAATAAATTAAAACAAGATAGTGGCAAGAGGGATCTTGCCTCGGTGCAGATCAGATCCAACGTGGGAGCACGACGACGGGAAGAGCTCCGACAAGGGCTGCGGCGATGGGCAGCGACAAACGTGGCAGCGGCGTCGGCTAGACGGAGTTCAACGAAGGTGGACCGGAAGCGACGGCGAGCGGGATCCGAGGTGGCCGCGGACGAGGCAGTGGCTGGTCGGCGGCTGCTGTTCGTCGGAGAGGCGGTTGAGCGGCGCTGTGGGGAGGCCGACGGCGGGGCGGTGCAGGTCTGGACGGCCGGCGGTCAGGGAGGAGAACTTGCGGCTTGGCTGACGGTGAATGACGGGGAGAGAGGGAGGCCGAAGGGGGCTGACGATGAAGGGGGTCGGGATGTCTGCTAGCGCTGACGACGGGGCTCTGGCGGTCAGACGAGGCGCTGGCGGCTGGACGGCGAGCTCGACGAGCGGTGGTGAGCAGATCCAACGTGGGGGCGGCGGCGAACTCGGGTTCGAGTTCGTGGTGGTGGTGGTTCGCCGGCGGTGCTGCAGCTAAGGGCGGCGGCGGTTTGCTGTGGCGGAGAGGTGAGGCGGAGGCCGGTTGGGGCGCGGGTTCGTCGGGGTGTTGATGGGTGCGGAGGCTCAGAGATCGCGTGAGAGAGAAGAGAGATGGAGAGAGATAGAGAGGGGCGGCGGGTTTCTCTTGTGAACAGAAGAGAGGAGAGAGAGAGGTATATATAGGATTTAAAATTAGGGTTAGGGTTTAGGTATTTAACTAAATTAATTAAAATAAATAATTGTAGGTATTTAAAAATTAAACTAATTACAAAATAATTATCTACAATTAAAAACGTACATGTTGAGCTAATATAACAGTTGATACGAAATAGTTGAAAAATACCCGTATTGTATAATTAAACAAGTATAATTAATAATAAAAATATATTTACTTAAATTTAAAATCAAACAATTATGGGATAATTACGTACATAATAAAACGTACTAGTTATACTAATACGATAGATAATATGTAATAGTAGAAATAATACAATAAATTGTACCAAAAACACATAATTAATAATACCATGTATTATATGAAATAATTTGTAATAATATTAATAACACAATATATCATTTAAAATATTACATAATAGTACCGATAATATAATAAATTAATTTTAGAAATTTTTACCACACAAAATAAATTTATAAATATCAAAACCATTTAAATAAATATATAATCAGATTTTTAAATCATAGAAATTGTATAAAATCGAGAAAAATACAAATACTCGTTTATAAATAATAATTAAATATTTTAAAATACTAGAAAATTATTTTAATTAATATCATAATTTCACGGTCCTTACATTCTACCCACCTTAAAACAAATTCCGCCCTCGGAATTAAACCTAAGGACAGAGATATGGAACGAGAGTTGGTACTCGCAAATCAACGAGACCAGAAATAATGAGAAGCTCCAGAGTCAAGGGTGATAAAGCAAGAATGGAAGAAACAAGAACTTTATCTAGTATAGAAGAAAAATACATCTAAACTAGCACTCATAAATAATTTCTATCATAATATCATAAGGCAATGCGGAATAAGAAAGTTCATACGCAAATAAAACTAAAAATAAACTATTCTTACCGGTGATAACTTGGTTGTTCTCTTCTGCTTCCACAGCTGACATCGTGAACATCTGTCGCCGAGGTTGTTGCCCGTGTGCTTCCTGATATATATGCTGCTGTGGGGAAAGTGGCCCTGCTCGAGGATAGGGTCCGTGCTGAGCTGGAGCTGCTGAGTCTGATCGAGGTGGAGCCGGAAGAGCTGCTCGAACTGGAGGTGAGGGCAAGCTGACCTGCTGTCGCTGCGGACAGTCCCGGCTAACATGATCGGGGGATCCACATGCGTAGCACTGACGAAGTCGCCTACGGCACTCCTGCTGGGTATGTCTAGCGTGGCCACAATAAGAACACTTTACTGAAGACTGGTCGCGGGCCTGCACTCCAGGGTGTTGATAGGGATGCACAGGAGGAAGTGGCTGGCGCTGAGAAAACTGTTGTCGCTGCGGATTCTGCTGCTGACTCGAAGGTGAACGCTCGATATTCCGGACTGGAGCCGCTGGTGTCCTGCTCTGAATCACGTGCAGGTCTTCAGGTTCCTTCTGAACGCTCTCGATCTCGCGTGCTGCATCCAACACGGCGTCGTGGGTTGCAAGTGCTCTACCAGCTAGAGCAAACCTGATATACTTATCCAGGCCCTTCTGAAACTGATGCCTCCTGATAGTAGGGTCTGTCACCAAGTGGGGAGCATATCGGCTCAGAGAAGAAAACTCGGCCTCGTACTCATCAACTGTTCGCCCTCCTTGCTTGAGCTCTACAAATCTTCGCAAAAGTTCGTCCCGAGCTGACTGAGGGAAGTATTTCCTGTTGAAACGGTCTGTGAAGGTTTCCCACGAAATCGATCTCTCCAAATGAGCTTTCTCTGCAGTCCACCAAATCCGAGCTGTGTCGGTGAGCTGAATATCCATGAGGTCCACCCATTCAGCATGGGGGATGCGAGTCACCGTGAGAATAGTCTCAGTGACCTTGAGAAACTCCTCTGCTGCTAAAGGTCCTTCAGCACCGGAGAAGGAAGGAGGCCGCATATACCGGAACTCCCTGACGCTAGACTCTGGACGAGGGGGAGGCTGGTGCTGAGGCTCCCGCTGCAGCTGTCCGGTTAGGTGCTGCTGATTCGTCGCCAGTCCTTGAATCATCGTCAGAAGTTGGCTCTGGTCCACTTCGGTCTGCGGGGCACTGCTACTAGACGGGTTATCGTTACTACGAGTACCCACCATGATTCTGAAGGAACGAGGATCAAAAGAAAAATTAAGGTTAAAATCAAATAATATATTTTGGAAAATAGGAACTAAAACATAGTTATTAAAATAATAGTATAAGAAATTAATTGTAATCTAAAATAATAATATAAGAACTTATTTGTAGCCTTACGGATGAAATATGATATGTATCTAAATTGTCTACCATATTCTTACTAGTGAGGACTCGGGACCGAGACCTGCATGGGCCACCACCAAAACCTGTCACGCCCCGCTTCCCAAAATACCGGGGAATCGGGACGCGAGCA